>PVIU01023442.1:0-27416 GCA_004026605.1 Ondatra zibethicus
CGTGGGACAAAGGAGGCCCCCTAGCAGGGGACTCGCCCTTCCCCCAAGGCCTCAGCCCGGGTGGGCCGAGCTCAGGTGCAGCCGGGACAGGGTCCAGATGAATCCGCGGAAGCTGGTTGGGCGAGGATCCCGGTCCCAAAAGCAGGCCTACTGAGGGTTGCCAGCTCCTCTCTGCTCGGCTCCGTGGGACAAAAAGCAGCATGTGGTTTTATAACCATCTGCTTCTGGGTATAAATTTTAGGTGTCCATAACTTCATAGCAATCATTTTATGAAATGGTCTATTCATCCAGGCTTAATAATATATATCATAAATATATTTGAAGATATAATATTTGGAAGCAGAATGTGAAAAAAGTAATTTATGTTTGAATTTAAATCCCAGATTTTGCATTTATTTAACATGCCTCCTTTTTATATTTGAATGTGAAAATATAAAATAAAAATATATACCATCAAAAAAAAAAAGAACAGGGATCTGTACAGCAGGGGAAAGTTTGAAACTGGACTTTAAGCGCAGTTTTGGAGCACCTTGGGAAATTTGAGGTTTATGTGAGAGTTGATGATAAGGAAACTTATGAGTTTAAAAAAGAGTGACAAACTGAAATTAACTCCATATACTATTGAGTGCTAAAAATGCTTGCTGCTAAAAATTGTTCAAGCCAATTTGATAACAGTTCAGACATGTCCATTAGCTCACCCACACTTCATATTCAGTTACAATTTGAATTAAAGTGCTCCCGTGTGAATTAATGTGAAGAACATTTGAAAGCAACATTTCCCTATTTTTCTTTACTTCTGCAAAAATTTTGCATATTACTCTGAAATGTTGCTGTGTCCCCTGAGGGTGTCAAAATGCAATGTGGAGTTTCATATGCTCTGTACATTTATTCCTTCCTTATGATGTATCAGAGACATTATTGAACTAGTGAGCAAATTAGTTTGTATATAAAATTCAGAATGTGTCTTTATGTTGAAAACATTGAATCAATATATCATTGGCAAAGATATGTTAATATCACTATTAAAGTAAACAATGAGAATAAATACATATTGAATAAGTGCTGTAATGTTTTTATGTGTTTTTAAATTTCCATTTAAGAGATGCCTAAACACAAGAAAATGGATATCATATGAATTTCTAAAGGAAGAAAAATTGATTTTTGTGTAGAAATTTAAACTGTTCCAGATGTTTTTTAATATCCTTTTATTTTTCATTCAAAAAATTTACACTTCCTCCCCTTCTACCAGTCCCCTCCCGCTCCCCCACTAACACTCCTCCCTACTCCTGCTCACTTGAGAGGTGGCAGGGTGCCCTGCCCTTTGGGAAGCCCAAGGCCCTCCCGCCTCCATCCCGGCCTAGGAAGGTGTCCATCCATATAGACTAGATTCCCAAAAACCTAATTCATGCAGAAGAGATGGGTCCCAGTGCCATTATCATTGGCTTCTCAGTCTTCCCCCATTGACAGCTACATTCAGAGATTCCGGTTTGATCATATGCTCATTCAGTCCTGGTCCAGCTGGATTTGGTGAGCTCCCATTAGATCAGGCACACTGTCTTGGTTGGTGAACCAGCATCTCCCGGTCCTGACTTCCTTGCTCATCTTCTCCCACCTTTTACTCTTCGACTGGACCTTGGGAGCTCAGTCCATTGCTCTGATGTAAATGTGGGTCTCTGTCTCTATCTCCATCCACCGGATGAAATTTCTCTAGGCTTGTGAGCTATAAGCTTAGTGTCCTTTGTTTATGGCTAGGGTCCACTAATGAATGAGGACATACCATAATCGTCTTTTTGGGTTTGAGTTACCACACTCAAGATAGCGTTTTCTATTTCCATCCATTTGCATGCAAAATTCAAGATGTCATTGTTTTTTACCGCTGAGTAGTATTCTAATGAGTATATAATCCACACATTCTTGATCCATTCTTCCATTGAGGGGCATCTAGGTTGTTTCCAGGTTCTGGCTATTACAAATAATGCTGCTATGAACATAGTTGCACAAATGCTTTTGTAGTATGATTGGGCATCTCTTTGGTATATTCCCAAGAGTGGTATTGCTGGATCCTGAGGTAGGTTGATTCCCAATTTCCTGAGAAACCTCCACACTGATTTTCAAAGTGGTTGCACAAGTTTGCATTCCCACCAGCAATGGATGAGTGTTCCCCTTACTCCACATCCTCTCCAGCATAGGCTATCATTGGTATTTTTGATTTTAGCCATTCTGCCAGGTGTAAGATGTTATCTCAAAGTTGTTTTGATTTGCATTTCCCTGATCGCTAAGGAAGTTGAACATGACCTTACGTATCTTTTGGCCATTCGAACTTCTTCTGTTGAGAATTCTCGGTTCAGATCATTACCCCTTTTTTTAATTGGGTAATTTATCATTTTAATGTCTAGTTTCTTGGTTCTTTGTGTATTTTGGAGATCAGACATTCGTCCAATGTGGGGTTAATGAAAATCTTCTCCCATTCAGTAGGATGCCTTTTTGTCTTAATGACAGTGCCCTTTTCTTTACAGAAGCTTTTCAGTTTCAAGAGGTCCCATTTGTGCATTGTTGCTCTTATTGTCTGCACCACTGGGATTTTACATAGGAAGTGGTCTCCTGTGTCCATGTATTGCAGGCTACTTCCCACTTTCTCTTCTATCAGGTTAAGTGTGGTCGGATTTATATTGAGGTCTTTAATCCATTTGGATTTGAGTTTTGTGCATGGAGATAGATAAGGATATATTTTTATTCTCCTACAGGTTGACATCCAGTTATGACAGCACCATTTGTTAAAGATGGTTTCACTCTTCCATTGTATGCTTTTAGCTTCTCAAATATGAGGTGTTCTTAGGTTTGTGGAATAATATCCGGGTCTTCGATTCGATACCATTGGTCAACGTCTCTGTTTTTTATGCCAATACCAAGCTGTTTTCATTACTGTATGTCTGTAATAGAGTTTGAAGTCAGGGATGGTAATGCCTCCAGAAGTTCCTTTATTGTATAGGATTGTTTTGGCTATCCTGGGCTTTTTGTTTTCCCATATAAACTTAGTTATTTTTCTCTCAAGGTCTATGAAGAATTTTGTTGGGATTTTGATGGGGATTGCATGAATCTATAGGTTGCCTTTGGTAGAATTGTCATTTTTACTATATTGATCCTACCAATCCAGGAGCATGGGAGATCCTTCCATTTCTGGTATCCTCTTCAATTTCTTTCTTCAAGGTCTTAAAGTTCTTGTAAAATAGATGTTTTACTTCCTTGGTTAGTGTTACCCCAAGATACTTTATGCTATTTGTGGCTATCATGAAAGGTGATGTTTCTCTGATTTCCCTCTCTGTTTCTTTATCCTTTGTGTATAGGAGGGCTACTGATTTTTTGAGTTGATTTTGTATCCTGCCACATCACTGAAGGTATTTATCAGCTGTAGCAGTTCTTTAGTAGAGTTTTTGGGGTCATTTATGAACACTATCATATCATCTGCAAATAACAAAAGTTTGACTTCTTCCTTTCCAATTCGAATCCCCATGATCTCTTTATTCTTTCTTATAGCTATTGCTAGAACTTTAAGCACTATATTAAAGAGATATCAGGAGAGTGGACAGCCCTGTCTTGTTCCTGATTTTACTGGAATCGCTTTGAGTTTCTCTACATTTAATTTGATGTTAGTTGTCGGCTTGCTGTTTATTGCTTTTATTATATTTAGATATGATCCTTGTATCCCTAATATCTCCAAGACTTTTATCATAAAGGGGTGTTGAATTTTGTCAAATGTTTTTTCAGCACATAATGAAATGTTCATATCTTTTTTTCTTTCAGTTTATTTATATGATGATTTTATTTATATGTTGGATTTCATTGTATGTTGAACCAGCGCTGCATCTCTGGGATGAAGCCTACTTGATCAAAATGGATGATTTCTTTGATGTGTTCTTGGATTCGGTTTGCCAGTATTTTATTGAGAATTTTTGAATCGAAGTTCATGAGTGTGATTGGTCTGTAATTCTCTTTCTTGGTGGCTTCTTTGTCTGGTTTTGATATCAGGGTAACTGTAGCTTCCTAAAAAGAGTTTGGCAATGACGCTTCTGTTTCTATTATGCGAAACACCTTAAGGAGTATAGGTATTAGCTCTTCTTGGAAGTTTTAGTAGAATTCTGCATTAAAACCATCTGGTCCTGGGCTTTTTTTGGTTGGGAGGTTTTTGATGACAGCTTCTATTTCCTCACGACTTATAGGTCTATTTAAATTGTTCACTTGGTCTTGATTTAATTTCGGTATATAGTATTTATCTAAAAAACTGTCCATTTCTTTTACATTTTCCAATTTTGTGGCATACAGGCTTTTGTAGTAAGACCTAATGATTCTCTGAATTTCCTCAGTGTCTGTTGTTATGTCCCCCTTTTCATTCCTGATCTTGTTAATATGAGAATTCTCTCTCTGCCTTTTGATTAGTTTGGATAGGGGTTTGTCGATCTTGTTGATTTTCTCAAGGAACCAGCTCCTTTTTGCATTGGTTCTTTGGATTGTTTTCTGTGTCTCTATTTTGTTGATTTCAGCCCTCAGTTTGATATTTCCAGTCTTCTACTCCTCCTGTGTGAGTCTGCTTCTTTTTTTTCTAGAGATTTCAGGTGTGCTGTTAAGTCACTAATGTGTGCTTTCTCCATTTTCTTTATGTGGGCACTCAGTGCTATGAACTTTCCTCTTAGCAGTACTTTCATAGTGTCCCATAGGTTGCGGTATGTTGTGTTTTTATTTTCGTTGAATTCAAGGAAGACTTTAATTTCTTTCTTTATTTCTTCCTTGACCTAGGAGTGGTTCAGGAGTTGACTGTTCAGTTTCCATGAGTTTGTAGGCTTTCTGTGGTGGAATTGTTGTTATATTCTAACTTTACTCCATGATGATCCAATAAGGCACAGGTGGTTACTCAAATATTTTTGTATCTGTGGATGTTTGCTTTGTTACCGAGTATGTGATCAATTTTCGAGAAGGTTCCATGAGATGCTGAGAAGAATGTATATTCTTTCCTGTTTGGGTGGAATGTTCTATAGATGTCTATTAAGTCCATTTGTTTCATTACATCTGTTAGTTCTCTTATTTCTATGTTAAGTTTCTGTCTGGTCGACCTGTCCATTGGTGAGAGAGGAGTTTTGAAATCTCCAACTATTAGTGTGTGGTGTTTGATGTGTGCTTTGAGTTCTAGTAATGTTTCTTTTACATATGTGGGTGCTTTTATATCAGGGGCATATATATTCAGGATTGAGAATTCATCCTGATGGATTATTCCTTTTAAGAGTATAAAATGTCCATCTCTATCTCTTCTGATTGATTTTAGTTTGAAGTCAATTTTGTTCGATATTAGTATAGCCACACCCGCTTGTTTCTTAGGGCCGTTTGATTGAAAAACCTTTTCCCAACCCTTTACTCTGAGAAAATGTCTGTCTTTGTGGTTGAGGTATGTTTCTTGTAAACAACAGAATGTTGGATATTCAACTGTTTTTATTAACTGAGTATTGGAAAATATTTTCTTATTTTCCTCAAAATGTTTTTTCTTGAGTTTCATGAACATGTTACTACCTCAAATTATAGCTTATACCTAATCTGAGATTTGAATTGCTTGAAATTAGACCATATTGCCTCATAAACAAATTAATAGCTATAAGAAGGTTGACTCTGTGAGTGAAGAATGTAAGTTTAAATGAAATCCTTGACTGTGGACATAGAAAAAGAATCCTCTATCTTCCCTTCTTCATCTATAATAGAGTATTCATATGTATTTGAAATCTTTGGGAAAATACATCTCTAAGAAAATGTCACAACTAGATATATACAATATTCTTTACAAGGCAATTATAGGAGCCAAATTCAATGAACAGTTAATAGCATGTATTTCTTTCATTATATTTGCTTTTGAAGTGATAGAACATTTACTGCAAGAATTTTTTATTTATATTAGATATATATTTCATGATAGAGTTTTATTATGTTGTTTTAATTTTTATTAGGAACACATGTAAATATAATCAAATATTTGTGTTGAGAATAATTGATTGGGTCATTTTTATATATTTATGCAAACACATCTTTGATATAGCTTCATAATGGATGTGTCTCTACAACTCTGTTGCATGGGCTTAACAATATGTCTTATTTGGAGATAGTTTATAAATGAATAATAATAGTCTAAATGTATTTAGCTTTACCTTTTTTCAGAAAGGAACTATAAAGGAATCTGGCTCAATGAGAAAAAAAAGAGATTTGAATAAACAGTGTCCTGGCTATCCTCCAAGCATAGAACAACCATTAGAGCAAGGCTAGCCTGTATGGTCTGATTCAGTTACTCTACAATCTAGAATACATTCACTGAGACTCAGGTGAACCATAAATCCATTAGAAGAAGTTATGCTTTTTAATATATTAAATCTTGGGAGATATTTTAAGTTAATAATACTCAAATTCTTTATGTGCTTTTAAATTCTGGCAAAATTATAATGCAAAATAATTTTCCAAGTGTATTGATGTATCAGAAATATGTATATGTTCAAAAAATAAAATTATTTACATGAAAACAAAGACTTATTTGTTGTGACTGCTTTCTCATTATTAATATTTATCAAATATGAACATTCAGAACATGTTTGCAATTAAATAAGTAGATAAAACAAATGGCCCTTTCAGTTGAGCACATTGTTCATTGAATACTATTAATACTTACAAAGGCACTAAGCGTGCTTCTACTGAAGTAGAGAATGTTCTTGGACAGCATTAGTGTAAGTGAGTTTTGCCAGGAGTCATGACATGTGAACCTGGTTTTGAAAAATGACAAATGTAAGTTACACATGGAGTGGATGAATTTGGTATGTCATTGCTTAAAGCGTTGAACATAAATTATCTATATAACTTCATATATCAAATACAAAGAAATTGCAATATGTAAGTAGATGGCATTTTTCCATTTATTTAAGACCATGATTTTTAATTACCACAGTATATATGACTGAAAAAAATTAAGTTTCAGTGTTATAAGAATTGTGTGTCTGAATAAGTAGTGTTCCTGATCTAATCATCTATGGTTTACTTTCTTAGACAGGTAAGGGTGAGCAAAATACATCTTTGAAAGTACATAAATTTGGGTTTCAATATTGCCCTATAAATCTCAATGAATTTTATGTCATGCTTTTCCAAATTGGACAGCATAATGTCAGTAATTGAGGCAAGGGCAATTTCTTGCCTAGTGGTTAGCTTTGCCACATTTAATGGACATTTTATGTGAAGGTTCTTCAATGCCCATCATCTTCTTTCAAAGTATATTGGTGCTACCAGGAACAGATACATAAAATGCCTTATGTTATTAAAATATCTTAAATAAAATATTTTGTAGATCTCTGAAATGTTTGACTATCACCTGTCTAAAATATATGTTTAATGGTAAAAACGTACTTAACATGACTACAAGTTTGATTGATGTAGGTGACTAACTACCTACCTGAATTTCTTAATTATCCTAAATGATCTAGTAGCTTTTCAAGGACTAGAAATTTATATTATAATTTTAGATGATCTGCATGGATATACTACCTTAAACAAGAGTAGAAACATATATACAGTATGTTATAACACTATAACAGTATAAATAATCTTATATTTCTCAATATTCAAAAATTGATACCTATGTAAAATATTGGAGACTAGTAACTGCCTTGTAAAAGTAGATCCTATAATATAACATATTATTCATTTATCCATACATTTTTTCTATTCGATTGAGAGTGGAGACAGAATGACAGAGGAAAGAGAAAGCAAGAGAAAAAGAAATTCCTTAATCCAAATCCATTGTTGAGTATTCACCCTGACCATGATCAAAAACAACTTGCAACTAACCCCATAAATAATAACAGACATCCAATACCCACTAAATAACCAAAATGAATTCTTAGGAATATGGTCATTGTGTTCTTAGAATTACTGCCTGTATGTGGAGACAACTGCTGTGGAATAATCCCTTGGTAGACTTTGAATGTGTGTGGCTATATTTGGAATAATAAACATTCTGAAGAGGCAATAGCTGAACAGGATAAAGTTAATCAGAAAAGTTATATTAGCAGAATTCTGAGTGACAGAAAATTAGAGCCTGGAGTCACAAGCAAATGAGAGAGAAACAAGATGGGCATACTGAGAAAAAGTATTAGTTACATGTCAAAACATAGATAAGAACTATGGAGCTGGATAGTGGTGGCACACGGCTTTAATCCCAGCACTTGGTAGGCAGAACAGGTGGATCTCTGTGAGTTCAAGGCCAGCTTGGTCTATAGACTGAGTTCCAGGACAGCCTTCAAAATTATACACAGAAACCCTGCCTCAAAATACCACCCCTGAAAATAAAGAAAAAGAAAAGAAATATGGGTTAATATTAATAATAAAAGAAATATGAGTTAACTAGTAGTAACAAGTCTGAGCTATTGACCAAACATTTGCAATAACTATTAGGCCTCTGAGTGATTATTTGAGAGTAGCTGCAGTATAAGAAAACTCCACCAACACCAACAGGCAATGGCATCTTTAGAGGACCCTAAGAAAATTGGAATAATGGTCAATTCTGGGAGAGTTAGTTCTACCATTTGTTGTCAATTCTCTGTGTGATCAACAGTGTAGGGACTACCTGAAGTCCTGCATGGAGTAGCTTGTCAGCCTGGACCATTTTAGTTAGCATCTTTGAAGCTGTCCTGAACAATTTCCAGTCTGAAACTGATCTTTGGGTGGAGTTTGTCAGCTTAATGACATTATCACAGTTAAGATGGACTTGTGTAGGTATTGAGCAACAGTTCCTGGAGACTGTGGTGAACCTGGAGGCAGAGTAAAGCTGGGATTGTGATTCAGAAATATTAATTACTGGTTTTGCTATTTTGACATGGTAAATAAGAAATTACACTTTGAAGAACAAAAAGTTAGTGACTACATACAGAAATAAGAACTAGGCTAGCAGGACTGTGATATGACATGGCTTTTAAAAGTAATTTGCATTCTACAACAGAACAAAAACAAGTTCAGTACCCAAAATATTGAAATATCTGAAAATATAGGCAGGTATTAGTCTTCAGTCCTTTATGCTTATTTTTCTCCCAGGGTACAAAGGTTTGCCATGAAGCATCATCTGACCTATTTCTTCTCAACTATCAATGTTTGATAAGTATGACTATTTTATTGGAGATTTCCCATGGCTATCATTAAGGCTAAGTTCAGCTCCTGAAAGCCATTCTGTCAACTCTTCTTTATGTTTATCTATAGAATTATCACATTTGAATCTGTTCACCTGTTGAGTCTCTATAGGATGTTTCCTCTAAGGACAGGAGACATTCTCATTTATTGTTTGAAGTGAGAATCCACAAAGTCTGGTCAATAATTTATTAAGGGGTGCAAAGGAAAAACAAACTCACAAATACAGAACTAGGTAGACACCACTGCTGATCGAACTACCATTGTATTTCCATTCTGCCTAAGAATACCATTGTATTGCCATTCTGCCAAAGGGCTATGAAAACCAATCCTAAGGCTTTCTCCTGCCTTGAAACCCCTAAAGAAAGAGAGTGCATGACCTCTCCTCCATTTTATCTAGTACATATCCAGAGAAAACCGCACCCATAAAGATAGACATCCCAAATGTCATTGACCAAAATGGATCGAATTTCCATAGAACTTGCCTATTTTTCTAATTAAGAAGGTTCTAATTCTAGTATAAAACTATATACAACAAGAACAAATCAAGTATTGTCCAGAAGAAAGAAAAGGTAATAACAAACAAAAATGAAACTACAACTGGCAAGAACAAAATCAAGCATGAAACACATTCTACAAGTACAGACCATAAATACTTGGCAAGTTACAGGAATTATTCCAATAGTTGTTCTTTCCTGAAGTATCTATGCCATATACTAATATTCTCTTAACTAAACTATGAGAGGATTATAATTGTCACTATCTAGTCTTCAAGTCCACTGAAGAACTTAGAAGGAAACTAATATTACCTGAGCAAGCAGAAAGTGCAAGCAAGTGGCTTCCAAAAATGCAAGAAATGACACAACTGGAGGCTTAGAGAGTCACCCAATGTTTTTTCTGTAATGCTGGGGCATCCAAATGTGGCTATAGGCCTAGAATATCTGGCGGACCATTTTCAGAAGCAGGAAAATTTGAAAGATCCTCCTGTTCTGTCTTAGCAAGGTTTAGCAGTCAGTTGCTTTTTCTTGTGTCCTGCTTGTCAGGATCAGATAGCTTGCTTACTGTCATCTTCCCAATAGGCCAATTTTGCTAAGAAGAAAACAAACTCCATATAGAGTATTTTTTGGTGCCCTCATTCTCTCAGGAGTAGGTCAATGCTGCCAGGAGCAGTCCTGCCTCAATATAAACAAAATTCTCAATTATTAAAACATTTAAATGCCATATTCATTGGTTTTGAAGTATTTGAAAATTACCTAGCTATATGGAATACATCTTTGTGCTTCTAGAACACCTGAGTAATAAAATTCTAATTATGAGAAACATGGGTGACTACTCACCTATAATTCTTTTTATTTAGATTTTTTAATACAATATTTTATAATTTTACATAACTATACCCATTCCCACTCCCTTCCACCTCCAACATTACCCTTTCCTTACTCCCCTACCCATCCACTCCTCAGAACGATTAAGGCTTACTATGGGAAGTCAACAAAGTGTGAGACTTTACTTCAAGGCAAGACCAAGACCCTTCCCCTATATCTAGGCTGAGCAAAGTATCCCTCCAAAGAGAAAGTGCTCCTAGTCAAGTTTAACAATCATTTCTCTGCAGGTCTTGCATGACAAGTTTACACAGCATACAATCAAGTAGTAAGGAAAGAGCAGTTTCTTGCCCAAATGGCTAACCAGTCCATAAGGAATGTCTTCAATGCCCATCTTCCTCTTGAAGCAATTGATACTTCCAAGAGTGTCTCATTGTCATGAAAAGTCCTAAGTTCTTAAAACATTTTAAGTGCCCTATTCTGTAATCTTTACAAGGTTTGAAGAATGCCTATCCATCTGAAATACATCACTGTACATCTAGAAAATCTAACTAACATGACTACAAGCTTGATTATTATATATGATTATCTATTAACATATATTTCTTAACTATACATTACATTCTAATCTTAGCTACATAAACACAATACCTCAATACCTTAATCAAGAGCAGAAATATATATATGTATATATATATAAACAAAATTGATCTTAAATTTGTTTCAATAAACCAAAACTATACAAGTGTAAATATCTATAGCATATCCTTCTTTAAATATAAACAAACATTTACAAACAATCATTTCAGAAATTTGGGCATAGTTCTCCCCAATCTGCTTCCTGCTGTTTATTGGGCAAAGTAATTTTTGGGGGGTATTCACAATGACCTTTCAGGGGGTCTTGGTCCATCAAGCAAGCAGTGCCATATTTCCCCTAGCAATGCTGCAGCTTATGATTTTGAGAAACACTTAGCATTTTAAGAAGCATTTCTGGACAGAAAATAATTACAGGTACAAAATAAAGACAAATCCAGATAGAAAAGACCTCTAAATGGGTCACAGTGTTGGATAAATGTATGTAGACAAATAACATTAGTCTGGAAGCAATCCACAGGTTCTCATCATCTGTGGAAACAAAAAAGAACCTCTTTTCTAAAGCAGCATATCCTTAGACTCATATTTTGAAATCAAGATACCTTTAAAATATGTATGTTGGCTTAGTTTAGCTATCCCCAGAATCAAATGTCTCTTTGTAGTCAAAAAATTCCAATAAAATACAATAGCATACATAATCCAGACTCTTTGTCTATAGTCCAACTTTACATGGCTTATTTATTGTTACTCTATTACTTTTTAATATTTATTTTATTATTTTTATTCCTTTAATCTATGACTGTCTGTACTCTGTTTCTTTAAAGACTTTGTTTTATTTTTTCCTAAACCATTTACTTCTTTTTATAATTCTCTCTACCCTTTCTCTTTTTATCCCAAGCCTACAGACATTTATCCAACACTGTGACTCATTTAGAGGTCTTTTCTATCTGGATTTGTCTTTATTTTGTATCTGTAATTATTTTCTGTCCAGAAATGCTTCTTAAAATGCTAAGTGTTTCTCAAAATCATAAGCTGCAGCATTGCTAGGGGAAATATGGCACTGCTTGCTTGCGATGCTTAGTCCAGCATGGTGGAGTTGTTTGCTGCCTCTGAGAGGCATGTATATTGCCCCATTTTTAGGCATACTGCCAGTCTATGTTGCCATTAAGCAAGTTGTATCACGCTGCTCACAAAACCCACTTAAATGCTCCATTAGCCAGATCTCTCAAAAGAGTCAGAGCCATTTTTGCTGGTAAATCAGGAAGCAGCCACTTTTTGTAAAAAAAAAAAAAAAGCTGAACTGTTTTTACTGCACCTCACTTAAAGAAGCTGTGCCTCTGCTTGCTTCTAACAAACAGAGGCCACCCAAGAAAATGCCACTACCAAGCCATGCTTAAGTTTGTTCTTTTGTGTCTAGAATTCCTTTTTAAGCTTTCTCAGATTTAGTTGGGTTTATTCAACCATGTTGGAGAGTCAATCAGTTGCAAGGAGGCTGCTAGTAAGTTCCTAGCTGCTTAGCTCCAAAATAGTCACACAGAAACTGTGTTAATTAAATCACTGCTTAGCTCTAGCTTCGAATTTGCTAACTTATACATCATAATTTAACCCACTTCCATTAAACTATATATCACCACATGGCTGTAGCTTACTGATTTAAATAGTCCCAGGGATATAACAGATTAATATGAGAAAGATTTAGTTATAGTTGAAGAGAAATTACAGGAGGCACATGTGGATAGGTTAGATCCAAATATTAATAGCTTTCTAGTTATATTGCCTTCCAAAATTTCCCCTATAGTAATTTTAATGCAGAGAAAAGATATTATCTTAAAATGGATGAAATTTAAAAGAAAATATGGGAAGAAAATAAACCTTGGCAATGACTTTGTGTTATATTTTTAGGAGAGATTAATAGCAACTAATGAAAAGTGATAAATTAACCTTATAAATAGAACTACTTGGATTCTTCCCTGAAGTGTATGTGACATGCCAATAACTGGAGCCTGTAAATTTTATACTGATACAAATAAATCAGAAAAGGCAGGGTATAAATCGGAAGATTTTGTAATGCAGAACAAAGCTCTTATAATTCTGTCCAAAAGGTAGAGTCATATATTATTCTCATGGTACTAATTGATTTTAAAGAACCTCTCAATATAGTTACTGAGTCACAATATGCAGAAAGAGTTGCCTTGCATATTGAAACTGCTGAATTTATATAAGATGATACAGAATTGACTTCATTATTCATTCAGGTGCAAGATATAATCAGGAATAGACTTTGTCCTATATACACATACATAATATACATCCAATCCTATATGGGTATTCCAGGTTCTATAACACAAAGTATTGCAGAAATTTATTAATTGTTGATTGGAAGTGTATTCAGGCTTCAAAATTTCATAAAATCATTATGTCAATAGCAAAGGTTTAAAGAAAGAGTTTGCTATTATGTGGCAACAAGCTAAGTAGATTATAAAGAGATGTTCTATTGGATCTTTCTATAATCAAACTCTGCTACCTGCAGCAAGTAACCCAAAAAGTACCCAAAGGAATGAAATCTGGCATATGGATGTGTTCCAGTTTATAGAATTTGGAAAATTAAAATATGTACATCATACCATTGGCACTTATCCAGGTTTTCCATGGGAAACTGCCTTGAGCTCAGAAAAAGCTAATTTAGTAATCATGCATTTATTAGAAGTTTTGGCAATCATAGGTATGCCTGCACAAATAAAGACATATAATGAAACAGTTTTTGCTAATTATAATATAAAGTATATGACAGTTATACCAAACAATCCTACAGGTCAGGCAGTTATAGAAAGATCACATTGAACTATAAAGGATATGTTAAACAAACAGAAATACATGGAAAATACCCACAAAATCAATTGCAACATGATTTATTGACCTTAAATTTTGTTAATACTAATTAGAAAGAAACAACAGCAGCAAAGAGACATTGGATAATAGAAAAAAACTTCTATATTAAATCAGGTGGTGTATTTCAAGGATGTGTTAACCTCAGAATGGAAAGCAGGAGATGTCCTATGTTGGGGAAGGGTTTTCACTCTTGTTTTCACAGGAGAAAAAAAGCTATGGATAACATCATAATTAATAAAGATCCAATTTGAAAAGGAGAAACTGTTTGAGAAATAGAAATGACAGCTCATCCACAAATGTGATAATCATACAGGTGGTTAGAAAACTTCATAAGTGTTGGGACAGGGTATTATTCTTGTGTTTGCAGGAAAAAAACTCATCTTCACAAAGTCAAGAGATTCTGTACATTTGGATGCCTAAAGAGGAAAAGATAACTATTCAAAAGGGTTCACCAAGCAAAGATAAATATGACTTATGAGGACATGTCATCTGCAGGGTAAAATTTCATTCTCTGTACATATATGTATATGTACAATAGAATTATAGACTCACTTAAAAATCAAAATCCAAGCATTGTTAAAAGAAAAATTTAGAGTTCCTGTCTCATATATGGAGCCATTTTCATGGGACATAAATAAGATTTTACTTTTCTCCATGCATATTTTTGTCTATATCATACCCTTTGTTTAATTATCTATATAAATTATGTTTAAGTTTTTCACAATGAACAATAAGTTTTTCCTACAATAATCTTTGAAGTTTCCAGGAAGAAGATGGGGCCCCACAATAACAGACTCCACCTGGTTAATATGATGTCATGCTGCTGATAGTGCTACTATAAGACTGGTTTTGGGTACCAGCTTCTCAAGAGGGTTCCAACTTGGTAGGCTGAGATGGTGCAGCTTGTTACAACATTCTGGCAAAAACTCCAAATAAGAACTTCAGAAAAACCCTATCAACTACTCAGAGACAATTTTCAATTATACCAGATGGTAATCTTAAAACTTAACCATCAACTTATTTTTACAGGAACCCATAGAAAGAACAACATTCCCCATGACAGCTATAAGTAATTTTAGAAGACAATGGCCCTTCCCCCAACAACATTTGTCTTCAGGTTTAGGAATATCAATTAGGGGTTGATTATAACTGGTATATGGTTTGGGGTTGGGGTGGAAGTTTTCTACGCTCAGGGATCTCACTAAAAAAGAAATAGGAATTGAATGGGATAATTGGTAGTTCTGTGTGAGCTTACTTATATTAATAATAATAATGAGAAATAGAGTAAATATTTGTGAACTACTATTTACAGACAATTTACATTGATATAGATTCTTTCATGTTGATACAAATTTAAATTATGTTTGTTATATTGAATATACTCCAATTTCTATTTACAATACTAGTGCACCTATGCAAAGTTATTTTGTCATATTTTAGGCATACATGTTTCTATCTCTTCTTAAGACATTTTGTATATTGATACAATTTTGGGATATATTTATATTGCATTATACATACCTACCTCTAATCAAGGTACTTATACATTGTTAGCATTTTGAGGCCATTGTCCTTGTTTGCTACTCAGTTGTTTAAAAATTGTTTAATATTCTAATATGAAGTCTTAGTCTTTAAGTTATACAGGTGTTAAGTATTCTATAGATCAATAGTCACTCATGTTTGTCATAGTTATAGTTAGGCTAATCAAGTTCTTTATAAACATAGAGACTGTATTTTGCATAGATAGGTAATTTTCAACCACTGCAAAGAACTATAGAATATGGCATTTAAATAACTCATGGTTCTGTTGGTGTGAGACATGATTGCTCCTGGAAACAACAATCTATTCCCAAAGAATGTTGAGCACTGGAAACATTTCACTTGGAGCTTGTTTCTTTTTGGCAAAACGGGCCTTTGGGCAAAGAACTTCCCATGCCTTGACCACTGACAAAATGCATGGTGTCCCTACTGGACAAGCAGGATACAAGAAAAAGACTGCCAAACCTTATCAAGATAGGGTAAGATGGTTTTGAAAATATTCCTCCCTCTGAAAATGCTCTGTCAGTTACTCTAGACATTAGCCAAAGTTGGTTTCTCCAACATTGCAAATGAGACTTTGGGTGATTACCCAGGTAGCTGGTTGTCTCGGTCATTTATTGTACATTTTGGAAGCTGCTTGATTGCACTTTCTGCCTACTCAAGTAATATTATTTCCCTTCTTGGGTCTTCAATGGGGTTGACAACTAGATAGTAGTAATTACTTTTCTCTTATGACTTAGCCAAGCTATTTCTTTTTTAAAATATTTTCTTTTTTTATTATTTTATTTTATTACTTTAAACAATACGAACCCAAATTCCCACTGCCTCCCCTCCTCCCACACCCTCCAAAACACCCTTCCACCCCATCTCCCCCAATCCTAAGAGAGGGCAAGGCAACTTCCTGTGAAAAGTCCAAGGCCCTCCCTACAACATCTAGGTTGAGCAAGCCATTTCTAATACAAGACTTAGACTCCTTATGATGCAATGATTATTGAAACATTTAGCATATGTTTCTTGCTTAATATTGTTTATACTGGTTGTAATTCTTATTTTTTATACTTGATATCTGGTCTTATTGTATATAGTTTTGAATTGGGTTTGGATTTCTCTTATTTAGACAAAATTAGAAGGTGACTGGGACCCCCTTCAGCCAATGGCCTTTGAGAGGCTGGACCAGGTTGGACATAACATTGGGTACGAAAAAGGTGTACACCAGCTGGCTCTCTCTCTCTCCTCTCTCTCACCTGGATGATGGGTTTGGTTCCTGTTCTTGGTTCGTACATAGGCCTGTGATCTGTGAGTTTCAAAATAAGAACCCCTTCATTTACTCAATACTGAGCTAGTCTGGGATTACTTTATTTGCATATGCCTTCAGATGCCAGTTCAAGCACTAGGGATAAATCCTGGTTTCACTGCCAGTGGCCCCCGTGATATGCCCAAGTCTTACAACTGTCTCTCACATTCAATGGGCCTGCTTTGGTCCTATAGAGGTTCCCCCACTATCAGTCCAGAATCATTGAGCTCTCACTAGCTCAGAACAATTGTTTTTTGGTATCACTATCATGGTCTTGACCCCTTTGCTCAAATTATCATTTGTCTCTCTTGGACTGGTCTCTGATAGCTAGGGTCAGTGCTTCACTGTAGATCCCTGTATCTGCTTCCATCAGTTTCTGATTGGAGGATCCACAATGACAATTGAGGTAGTCATCATACTGATTACAGGGGAAGGCAAGCTTAAGTGTCCTCTCCACTGTTGCTTAGTCTTAGCTGGGACCATCTTTGTGCATTCCTGGGAATTTTCCCTAGTGCCATGGGTCTCCTTGTTCCTTAATGGATCCCTCAATCAATTTATTTCTTTCCTTTCTCTTTCCCCCTTATTGATGATTCCATTCCCTCAAGTTCTACTCCACTCTCCCATGTCCCCATCCCCATACACTATCCCTTCTCCATCCCCTCCTAATTTTCTCAGGAGGACTTGTCTGTTTCCCCTTCCTAGGGGTTATTCATGTATCTTTCTCTTAGGTTTCACCTTGTAACTTAGCTTGTCTGGGATTGTGGACTATAAACCTTTGCTTTATGTCTAATATCCACTTATTAGTAAATACATAACATGTTTGTCTATATGGGTCTGTTTTTACCTCACTCACGATGTTTTTATCTAGTTCCAATGGAAAAAAGAAAACATTTCAACAAATGGTGCTGGCATATTTGGATATCAACATCTAAAAGAAAGGAAATAGATCCATATCTATCCATATGCACAAAACTTAAGTCTAAATAAATCAAAGACCACAACATAAATCCAGCCACACTTAACCCCGTTGAAGAGAATCGGGGAAGTAGCCTTGAATGTATGGGCACAGGAGACCACTTCCTAAATATAATACCAGCAGCACAGACACTGAGAGCAACAATTAATAAATGGGACCTCCTGTGAAGCTTCTGTAAGGCAAAGGACACAGTCACTAAGACAAAACAGTGGGAAAAGATCTTCACCAACCCCACATCGGACAGAGGGCTAATCTCCAGTATATATAGAGAACTCAAGAAACTAGACATCAAATTACCAAATAATTCAATAAAAAAAATGGGGTACAGATCTTAACAGAGAATTCTCAACAGAAAAATTGAAAATGGCCAAAAGACACTTTAGGAATTGCTCATCATCCTTAGCCATCAGGGAGATGCAAATCAAAATGACTCTAAGATCCTGTCTTATACTGGTCAGAATGGCTAAAATAACACCAGCTATAGCTTATTCTGGAGAGGATGCAGGTTAATGGAACACTCCTCCATTGTTGGTGGAAGTGCAAACTTGCAGAGCAACTTTGGAAATCAGTATGGTGGTTTCTCAGAAAATTGGGACTCAATCTACCTGTAGTCCCAGCAATACCACTCTTGGGCATATACCCAAAAGCTGCTCAATCATACTACAAGGGCATTTGCTCAGCTATGTTCATAGTAGCATTATTTGTAATAGTCCGAACCTGGAAACAACCTAGATGCCCCTCAAATGAAGAATGGATTAAGAAAATGTGGTACATTTAGTCAGTGGATTACTACTAAGTGGTTTAAAAAATGACATCCTGAAATTAACCTGTAATTCTTAATAACCTATATAGCTTAAAGAATAAAGATTTAAAGACTTAATGACTTTAGAATATAAAAACAATCTGTAAACAGATGTACAGAATTAAGACAATGATATTAAAATTGTGAAATTATATAAAAATGTCTAAACTAGAGGTAGAAACATATAGAGCAATATGACAAAAGCAATTTAATTTGTGGCAATATACAAAATATTCTACACACAAATAGAAACATATGTATAGTTTGACAAAAATCTTACTTTTGTATTAATGTACAAATATATTTTTAGGTGTAAAAACATATATGCAATATAATAAAAATATTTTTGAATTTCTATACATATTTTTAACAGGAATTAAAAATAATTTTACATTTGTATCAATATAAAAGAATCCAGGCCAATGCAAATTATCTAAAACTGATAAGTTCTAATTTAGTTTATAAGTAGATATAATAATCTACTATATTGTCCTCTCTCTCCCCTTTTTCTATTACAAACAAGTTTCGTATGTCTAGTGTTTATTGGTCCCACCGCAACCCTATAATAACTAGTAACCAAGCCATGCAGATGGCATTCTAGGAGACATTCTCACTTATTGTTTAATCTTCTGTGCCTAAAATACAGATACATTTCTAACTTGGAATACATATTTTGGATTTAATGAATAGGTAACATTCACTGATAATATTAATAAAACACTACTTAGATTTGTCTATCAAATTGTTTCCTAAAATAGCACTTTAAAAATTCTATGCAAACCACAATAGACAGAATAATGTATGAAACAAATTATTTGTTTTGACCTATTACAAAATGTTTTAAAGTTTTTTGTGTACCATTTGTATACATTTTACATCTCAGTTAGCTTGGATTCATGTTGGGGATTAGAGTCCAAAGTCGAATTGCCTGCTGATTCAGGTTCTGGGCAAGAAATTTCTGATAAGCCAAAAATGGCCAACTTGTTATGTCTTTGCATACTTTATCTTGATCCATTAAGTTAAGAGGGATAAAAAAAGCAGGAATGCAGCTCCCTCTTCTTATTAAGTCACAATCACATGACCACTGAGAACCTCACTCTCACCACCTCATCTAACTCTAATTTAATCTCCAAATTCCCTATTTCCAAATATTATTGTTTTGAATATTAATATGTCAGGACATGATTTTAGAAGGTAGGTCAACTTGTTACATGCTTCTATAAGTTTTCATTATTTTATTTTAGTTTTGTAAAAGTGAAAAATTATTTCATAAGGTTTTTCTGTAAATCTTAGTAACAAGCATGTATATTAAATTATTGCCTTAATTTCTACCTTATGTATTACATCTTTTCAGTGTTCATGATTTTGGCAACACTTAATCCTCATATTTTAATTTAAGGAACATTTGAAGCATTAAAGTAATTAAAATTTTATTTCTATTGCATTGGCATTTCCTAAATGGTAATAATTTCATGTTTTAAAAATTGAGAGGAACTATTTATTATGCAGCTGACACTCTGCAGGTGAGCCATTCGTGAGAATTATGAAGACTAGACTATCCGCTTGATTCATTTTATTCTTCACCACTTAGTCAGACTTTCATAACCAGAATCAACTCCTAAGCAGAATTAAATTCCATTAATCCTTTCAGAACCATTTTACGGAATGCTCGTAGGAAAGAATTATCTTGAGAACATATGAAAACTTAACAAATGTATAAATCATCTTTTCTATGCTATCAGTGCTTCTTTAAAAACAATATAATTTACTCCCTGAATACATAAAATTAAGCTCAATGCAATATTGGTCAAAAGCGAAAAATCAAAAATACCTTTCTTCTAAATGAAGAACTATGTTGTGGCTTTAACAATGCTCTGTAAAATAACTTGTTTGCTGTCATTCTCTTTATTTATATTCACTATTAGAGATTGTGAATGGACATGTAAACTTGTAATTTCAGTGAGATATTAATCTAAAGAAAAATGTAACTAAGTAGCAGAATTTATAAGAAAATGCTAGTAGCATCAAAAAAGTGACATCCAAATCTAATATTCTATTTAAGAAATGAGCTTTCAAAATTTCAAAACCAGTTTTATTTGAAATATAGTTATATATAAAGCTTCATGTATATATATATAAATGAAATATTCGAATCACAAAAAATAACAAAGTATAAAATTTTGAGTTTATTTCTTGTTAAAGATACCATGGTATAATGAAGCTTGGTACCTTTTTCAAACAGGAAAAAAATTAAATAATATAAACACCTCAGAAGTATTCCACACTTAATATTGAATGAAAACATTTTTGAAAATGCTTTATAATTTTTTTAAATTATAGTATAATCAAAGCAATTCTCCTTTCCTTTTCTTACCTCAACCTCCCAAGCACTCCTGTTGCCTCTGTCAAAGTTGTTGGCACACACAAACTACAAATTTGCCCTAAAATTAATACTTTACTAAACTAATTCCTATCTTCTTTCTAAATATTATCCTTATACTCACGCAGTTGTAGTATTCAGTGCTCATCAAATTAAGCAACAACATGAAACAGATGAAAAACATTTCAGAGGCAAAATACAATTGCTTCCCTAGACTTGATTTCCTCCTGTTATGATTAGAATGGCAATGTTCTGCTTCTCCTTTAGCTTTAATATCTTTGGATTAATACCTTCTTTAAGAAGTAGCTTATTTGCCTTATTAACATTTATCATTATAATCATAGTTTAGTGTAACTCTTTTCCTCATTAGAGGAATTTTGTTCTGAAGTGGATTGAGGTCCAAATTGTAGGCAAAAGTGACTTTGGAGTCCTATACCTCACAGGTGACATAATTATCACCTCCAGCAATATCAAGAAAGAGAGGGTAGGACTGTAAAAGGCAGAGGCCAGAGAAGAAGTCTGCAAAATAGCATTTGTGGTCATGTGAACAGTATTGCACTAAAGAACTCATAGGAGCTGTGATTGCCTGCTGAAGACATGACTGACATCTAGGCAGTAAAGAATAAGAAAGAAAAGAACATGAAATTGAAAGTCCTGAGGGTAGGTCCAGGGAAGAAGTGATGGGAAGAATGGAGAGTGAATTTTACCAAAATATATTATACACCAAAAGGATATAGTTTAAACAGTTCCTTTATTAACCAATGATATTGACAGCATACAGAGGGGAATCCCACATCAATTTAATGGCTGTAGAAAACTTTTCCCAATATCATTTAATGAGGCATGGGATATCTATCATCTATTATTGTTATAGTAATTTTAGTCACTTGATCATATACTATTTAAAGCTAATATTTTACTCTTACAGACTTTGTAGGATCTTCTTACATCCTATAGCTGTGAATTACCTGATTTCTTATTGAAACCTTCAGGATCCCAATATTAGAACCAGTCTCCCTTTCCACTTAGCCATTGTTGTATACATGAATGAAAGGGATCAAGCTTGTTGTAGTGCTATAGTTGATTATATTCTTATATTTTCCTGATCTATTTTTTTGTATGTCTGTGTTGTGGGGATTGTTGCATTTTCATAAAAATTCTCCCAGGAAAATTAATTTTGTTTTTATTTTTATTCTTTTACCTTTTAGTTCTTTTCAACCAAGATTTAAAAAGCAGCCTTTTGCCATATACAGATAATTCATGATCATCTTTTCTGAACCATGTTCAGATTCTGGAATATAGTGTTACATTAGGAACTCTGATGTATAATGTAAAGTTTCATGCATGGCGTAATATGTGAAAACAAGACTTCAAAAAAGATGGTCCTTATTATCAGGATCTCAGCCTCTAGGCTCATAATAGCACACAGAGGAATGATATATATATCATTGTGTATGATATATATCATATATATGTGTGTATATATATAAACTTTTGTGTATGACTATAACATATATACTCACATAAATACACATGCATGTTTACTTACAACATATATAATAAAAATAAATATATCAGTACAGATTTTATATTGTTTCATTAGATTCATGTGTTTATGTCTCTTCTGTGCAAACATTGCTATTATCAACACATTGACTTTTTAATTTTATTAAAACATAAAATGTGTTTGAAATGTTGTCTCACTCTCAAAACTCTTCTGTTTTGCCCCTACTTGCTTCTCTCCCTCCATTTCTTGTCTCTTCTTCATCCTCATTTTCCTTCTTCGTTTTTATTGTTATTGAAATAGAATTAGTTATTTAATATATCATTGAGTTCATTTGTTTTAGATTACTAACATTTTTGTTTCCTTACTGATTTTCTTAAAATTAAAACTTTAAATTTGTGCAATGTAATTCAAAATTTAAATCTCTAAAATCATCAAAGGTCCCAAATGCTTCTCTTCATGATTTAAATCCTGCCTTATTCTTTTCAATCTTGACAGGTGAGCTGCTTAAATTTTTGTTACTTTGAATGTTGGAAATTTGAGTTTAACTACACAATTTATGGACTACATTATCATCTTCTGAAACTTGCATATTGATAGAGATTGCCAAGTATAAGCAGAATATGACCATTTTCAGAGGTTAAATTTTGAAGTGTGATACAGTTCAAATGAATACATCTGATGTATACTTATAAGAAGAGGAAATACCATGAGAATACCATGAGAATCAGTTTCTAGCTAAACACAGTCATCAAATGCTTTGATCTCTTCATTTAGAATTCCTAGAATAAAAAACAATATAACATAGTAACTTGTATATTTAAGTTCTACTCTAAATGTGAAATATACAACTTATGAAGTAATATATTTACACATTACCCAACCATTTTGAATATGGAATATACTATTTTGCATTTCAACAATCATTGTGTGAAATTAACCTTTTCTTTCATATATTTAAATGTCATCTACGTTTATATGATGGGGTTCAACCCACCAAGGTATTTTATTTATGCCTTCTTAGATAAATGTTTGTAATTACTTTTGTTAAATTTTAGGATTCATCTGTCTAAATCTAAAAATCACCTCACAATGTTAAAAATAAATAATTCAATCAGATTATCAGGTTCAATATTGACTCAAATTTATTTGGAAGTAATATATGTATGAAATTCTAAAATATTGGTTTAAATTTTTTCTGGTTCTTAGTGATCTTAGGACACAGTTTCTAAATATGTTATTTTATCACATATTCTACATCATACTTACTACATACTGTACATGTATAGATTTTTAATGTAGTTAGTGTATTAAGACAACTAAAATTCATGACATATGCCAGGTTACAAATGTCTATCAGCTGAGTATTGCCTGTTATAACTATCAATTTTATTTCAAACTCTTTCTTATAATTGAAGAAAGACAATTAAATGGATCAAAGTTAAATGAGGCCATGAGTATACACTGAAGAATTATTAAATGGTAGAAATAATTTTTATGGAATTGTTTAAAATTATATTTGATATTCTGAAATATAATTTCCCTTTGATGTTGGAAGCATTAGCAAGTATGATTAATAGAGCTAAGAAAAGGTGGAAGAACAAAGAGGAAGTTCAACAAAATCAAAATGTTTTGGGAAAGTAGATTCATATAATAATCATTTATTATTGAGGTACCCCAACCATTTATTGTAGAATTAGATGGCTAGTGTTCTGGAAAGCAGGTGTCTGTTGTGGATTAATTAAATGCCAAGGAGATGTTCAATACTTGGAGGCAGGCAAATGAAAAATTACATAATTTGATTTCAGGGCAAGGATGCAAAATTTAAATTTCATTTTTCCTCTACCTATAATACAGTATAGAGTGGGTAGGAAAGGAATGTCATAAAATTATAAAAAAAGAAAAGTTAAAAATATTACTGAGAGGATCACTGTCTTAGAAAGGAAACTCACATGAATGATCTATTTTCTTTCTGAAACTCAGTAGAGCATTGCTGGCCTACACTATTTTAAACTCTTTTAAAATAGACAAAGTCTCAATGTTCTTCAGCTGAGCTATTTCCTGTATGTAACATAGTCACTCCTATTTCAATTGTTATGAGTAAAATAAGGGCAATTTTGACATCTTGGGTTACTCTAGAATTAGAAACAGTTTTAGCATTGCTTATCAATGCAGGTAGACTCCAGGGTCAGTTCTTCTTCCTCTGAGACAAACTCACAATGAAATTCCGCAGGTATTATGAACCAGATGTTCATCATAAGGTCACTCTTTAGAAATAGTAAACATACAAGAACAAACACGTACTGGCTGGGCTACATTTAGTTCCCTATTCATTAAATGATATTCTTCATGTTTATTGCCTCTCATTAACTTATAACTGTTACACCAAGGGAAAATACTTTCCATTTGTCCTAGTTTCATTTTTAGTGTATAACCTCTTAATAATATAAATGAGAACTTGGAAACTCAAAGGCAGGCACATAATTGACTCTCTCATTTGGTCACATATTGTTCTTCCCTCTTCTTTATTTTTCTCATTATAGTTCACATTGCCTTTCACCTTATTAATAATAATTTTCCTATGAGGTTATGCCCACAATCTCTGGACACACACACGCGCTCGCGCTCGCACACACACACACACACACCCATGAGGCATCAAAAAGGAAAGTTAACATCTTTTTTGCAAAAATAATTGATCCAAAAAGACAAAATACTCATTAGAAGGAAGTTAGCAACTATTCTCTAATGAAAAAGAAACACCATTGATATCTCTTTTATTCCTTATTGACAAATATGAAAATGAACTGAAATCCCAGGAGCAAAAATAATCAGAAAAATGTTTTTATATTACAAGGAAGTTTGCAATCTATTACATACCTGGAAAATACTATTCATTTGACGTTAAACTTCCATTAAGTTTACCTTGTCTGACTTTGCTAATTGTGATACCTTTTTTTTTAACTTATGAAAAACAAAAGGCAAATCTCACCATTACCTGAAAACACGTGTGCAAGAATCTTAGCCTACTAAACTTTGATTCTATAACTAGTGCATAGTAAGCACAATGGCTTTTGGACCCTTATTTCCATCACCATTCCCATTTATCGAATAATGAAAAAATTGTCTGTTATACCCTGGTCATAGCTCCTCTTGCAGCAGGAGTAGAAACTAACCAGCAGCTTATGCATGCACATGTCACTTAACAAAGCAGCATTGGAAAATATACTAATCTAAATATAATTTTACAGAATTGGAAAATTTGCTTTTTGAGTAATTATTTCAGAATTTAAAAATTTTATTTTTGCATTGCTGAGTAAATAAGATTTTTATTATTATTGGCATTGTTAATGCCCAGATTTCAAGAAGAAATTTAAATGAAAGATTAAGTATAATTTAATAGCCTTTACTTTGCAATCTCATACAGCTTTTATCCTGAACAATTGCAAAAGATTTTTATTTGAAATAGAAGCTAAAGTTTCAGACATCAAAATATAAAGCCAGAAATGTCTAAAAATAATAATTGTTTTGATTAAACTGTATTCAAGTAGAATACTCGTATAAATTTAATTTTAATCATTCAGTCCACAGAACATCTGATTAAAATAATTTAAACACATATAACAGTGATTATGCCTAGAACAAGTAAATACCAGTTTCATAAAAAGAATTATTTTCTTGTTTCACTTTAAATATTCATGAATCATATTTTTAAATACTTTGTTATATCATGTAATATGTCTTTGAGATGATGTGCTTTGGCATGAGATAATTAACTAAAACACAACACATGTGGTAATTTACTTTAAGAAATGAGACAAGATATTTTTCTCTGAGATATATTTCTTTTAAATATACATTAAGTAAAGAACATGTAATAAAATCACATTAATGACTTCCAAAATTTCTAATAAAAATTTTAATTTTGATTTTTGCTACTTTCCAAGTAAACTTATCAAAATGCAATCCCAACTCATACATGTATTTATCTATTTTATGTAGTAGTGAAAATTTATAAAAATGCACAACTCAAGATTTTGATCAAAATTACGTCTATTTCCCTTCCCGTGTTCAGTTCTGTTTCAGTGGTAAGTGTGATTACACTGCTTCTCGCTTAATTGTCCATTAAGATGATAGCCTTAAATTATAATCTTTATTTATCAATGTATGCATAATATTTTTGAATACATTCAACTGAGCTCTGTTGTGTATTTTTTCACATTTATTTTTTTATTATTGCATTATAAATAGTACCATTCAAAATTTCCACCTCCTCCGCTCCTCCCATTTCCCTCCCGCTTCCCCACTCCCCCTCCTCTTTTTCCCTCCAGTCCTAAGAGAGGGCAGGTTACCCTGCCCTGTGGGAAGCCCAAGGCCCTCTCCCCGCCATTCAGGCCTAGGAAGGTGTGAATCCAAACTGACTACGATCCCAAAAACCCAGTACATGCAGTAGAATCAAATCCCAGTGTCATTATCATTGGCTTCTCAGTCAGTCCCCATTGTCAGTCATATTCAGAGAGTCTGTTTCGATCACATGCTCGTTCAGTCCCAGTCCAGCTAGCCTTGGTGAGCTCCCACTAGATCAGGCACACCATCTCAATGGGTGGACGAATCCCTTGCGGTTCTGACTTCTGTGTTCATCTTCTCCCTCCTTCTGCTCTTCAACTGGGCCTTGGGAGCTCAGTCCAGTGTTCCAACGTGGGTCTCTGTCTCTATCTCCATTTGTCGCCGGATGAAGATTCTTCTGCTCTTCGACTGGACCTTGGGAGCTCAATCCATTGCTCTGGTGTGAATGTGGGTCTCTGTCTCTATCTCCATCCATCGGACGAAATTTCTATGGATGTGATCAAGATATTCATCAGTGTGACTATGGGACAATGATAGTTCCAGCACCCTCTCCTCTGCTGCCCAAGGACCTAGCTGG
>PVIU01023443.1:0-27425 GCA_004026605.1 Ondatra zibethicus
TTTAAAAATGTAATGTAATAAATAGTTATTTATAAGAATCAAGTTTGTAGTCATGTTAGTTAGGTTTTCTTGATGTACAGAGATGTATTTCAGATGGATGGGCATTCTTTAAATCTAACAAAGACTACAGAATATGGCAATTAATATGTTTAAGAACTTAGGACTTTCTTGACAATGAGACATATCTGCTCGTGGCAGCACCAATAACTTCAAGAGGAAGATGAGTATCAAAGAGGCTACTTATGGAGTTTGTTAGCAATTTGGGCAAGAGGCTGCTTTTGCCTGGACTGCTTGGTGAACTGGACATGTAGGACCCACAAAGAAATGACTGCTGTACTTGCCTAAAAGTGAGACTGTCTGTAAGGATTCCTGCTTCATGAAAGAGTCTGCCAGACATTCTGCAAGATACAGAAGAAAGTCACTAACTGCCAATATAGGTGGACCTGTCTTTGAAATTGCCTGCTTCATGGAAAAGTCTGCCAGATACTATGGGCCTGAAGGCTGAAGATGAAGGCCCCAACAGTACAGAAGAACTTTGTATGACTGTCCAGGTAGCAACATGTCTCTGTCAATTCTAGAGTTGTGTAGTTGTTTCCAATGAACTTATTGTTTACTTAGGTAATATTATATCCTTCTGGAGTTTTGATGGAGCTAAAGAATTTATAGTTATAATTATAGTTTCTTTAGTTATGATAAAAGATAAAGTAGATATAAATATTGTAACTGTAATTCTTGCTTGATACCTATTTTGTTATTTATAATTTTACTATGTTAAGGTTAAAACGTTCCTTTTTATTTAAAAAGAAAAGGGGATGTGATGTGGGATTCTTCTCTCTATGCTGTGAATATCATTGGTTTATAAAGAAACTGCTTCAGGCCTATACCAGAGCAGGGCAGAACAGAGCTACACAGGGAGAACTAAACGGAAAACAGGGAGAAAGGAGGCAGAGTCAGAGAGAATACATGTAGCCCTGCCAGAGACAGATGCCAGAACTTTAGCCAGTAAGCCACAGCCATGTGGCAATACACAGATTAATAGACATGGGTTAAATTAATATGGAAGGGTTAGCCAGTAAGAAGCTAGAACTAATGGGCCAAGCAGTGATTTAATTAATATAGTTTCTGTATGATTATTTCAGGGCTAAGCAGCTGAGAACTAATTAGTGGCCTTCTTACTACATTCAGATTTCCTTGGTTGTGAATTTTTATTACAGTGCAGAAAGCAACTAATACTCTCTTCCATGCTGTCTGAGTGCACTTAGAAACACGCCATTCTTATACCTTGGTCAGTTTGAGTCTATGATGCAGCTTCCAAGGAAAGTTTCCAGTAAAAAAGTTGCTCTCATCTTTCATATCAGAACATAGATGTACATCAATGGATGAATGGGTAAAGAAATTGTGGCATATTTTCACAACAGAATATGACTCAGTAACTTTTAAAAATGTAATCATGCAATTACCAAGAAAATTCATAGAACTAGAAAAATTCATCTTGAATGGAATAACTCAGACACAGAAAGACAAAATGGTACATATTTGCTTATATGTACATATTATGTTAAGCCATTGATAATCAAACTATGACCCCTATAATCACAGAGGGTATGAAAAGAGTAAGAGACTAGGGGATGGAGGGATGGATAACCCTAGGAAGGGGAAGTAAATAGACAGTAATGAATAGATGATGATGGTACTGTAATGAAAGGATAAAACAGACAGCAAAAGAGGAGGGAGACAGAAGGTAATTACCAACCCAGCTACAAATCCTTCAATCTACAATGGTAATATTCCTGCAAGATACGCTGGTGCAATGGTATGATAAAGTTTGTGGGAAGAGCAAATTGATGCCTGAATGAGTGAAGGACCACACCATAAAATGGAATTCATATCCAGTGCTTCTTGATTATGTCAAGAACCTGAGACCAGATATACCAGGGACCTAGGAAAAACACAAATACTACTGTCCTGATCAATGACCATAGCAGTAAAATAACTCTTAATAACATTCTGCTATATTCATAGATATCTCACTCAGCCATCATCAGAGAGCTTTCCTCTTGCAGCAGATGGAAACAAATACAGAGACCCACAGCCACACAATATAAAGAGAGTGAAAGACTTTGGTATACTGATACCCAAAAGGGATGTGTCTACAAACTCTCTCCCTCAGGACTCAGGAAATGCTAAGGAAGAAGAGGACAAAAAAAAAAAAAGAATATGAACTAGAAGGAATGGAGGATATTTAGGAAACAAGGCTCTCTAGACATAAATTATGAACTCATAAATGCTGAGCCAGCATGCACAGGGCCTCACAAGTCTTTGATATATGGAATCCTAGAGCTGAAAGATGAAATGGACACATTCCTTCATCCCTAATCCAGAAATTGTCCCCATCCATAGTCACTTGTGGATGAAATTTCAGTTTTCTCCAAGGGAGTCTCACTGGAAAACCATGAACCCAATGGTATTTTGGGGGGTGGTTAGTTCAATAATATTAAGTCAGCACATTTTTTTCTTTTAACTTTGTTAGTTATTTGCATATATACTATGGTTTTGTATTTGTAAGAAATTCCATTATGTTTGAACATGTGTTTCTCTGCAGCTATATACATTGCTTGGGCATTTTCTTAGGTCATTTTCCTTCTTTTCTTGTTTTGTCTTTTTCAAAGTTACTCATTTTGCTTTATCTTATTTTATTATGTTATTTTTTTCTTAGATGGTTGTTTTCCTGTAAGGAGAAACAGAAAGGGAGTTGATCCAGATGGGAGGGAAGAAATGGAGAATCTAAGAGGAGTGATGGAAGGAGAAAGCATAATCAGAGCATGTTGTATAAAAATTTTATTTTTATAAAAGAAAAACAAAGTAATTTTCCTCCATATGTTAGATACATTGATTTCCTTTTTTCAAAAGAGGTCATTGTGCATATTTAATATAAAACATGACTTTATATGCTGTGGGACAATGGTTTTACCATGTAAAGAATTGTTTCTTGTACTTGTTTAATAAAATGTTGATTGGCTAGTAGCCAGACAGGAAGTAGAGGTGGAACAATGAGAACAGGAGAATTCTGGGAAGACAAAAGGTCAGTCTGCATTCATTACCTAGACAGAGTGGGAGCACGATGAGAATATCTACCTGATGAAAGGTACCAAGCCATGTGGTTAACATAGACAAGAATAATGGGTTAAGTTGTAGGATTTAAGAATTAGTTAATAAGAAGTCTGAGCTATTAGGCCAATCAGTTTATGATTAATGTAGATGTCTGTGTGTTTCTTTGGGGCTGAATGACTGTGGGACCTAGTGAGACAGAAACCTCTGTCAACAAATGGTGCCCAATGTGTGGACAACTGCATCCACAGAAAACCTGAGAAAGCTTGGGAAATAATTCTAGATGCAAAATAACAGCTTTAAGCATGGCTTCTTGGTAGCAGCAATTCCTTAGGTTTGCTTTCTTTGATAGAGGCAAGCACATCTCCTTTATGAAAGACTTCCTGACTCAGTTTTAGCTGCAAAACTTTGCAGCTCTTTTAAGAGGCCCAGCCACCAAACACTTAAATGGTGTTTATGAATTGCTGATAGCTTGCTTCTTGGTGGTTTCAGGGACCTTAAAATGCCATAGAATTATGGCAATAAACATGGCTCCATCCAGTACCTCTGCCATGAGGCTAGACCCTCAGAAAGCTAAGGAATGGGATGGATATGTTATCAAAGCCATGGCTTTAATCCTAGCCATATTGTTAGCAAATTAAAGACTCATGGTCAGAAAAAGAGAGATATACAGTAAAGATAAATTCAGATGAAGAAAACCTCTAAATGTACATAGTGTGTTTAAAAATATATGCAGGCTTATGAGAGAAAAGAAAAAGATAAAGTCCTTAAAATAAAAAAGAAAGAAAGAGAGCAGTTGGGTGTGGTGGCACATACCTTTAACCCTAGCACTTGGGAGGCAGAGGCAGGCAGATCTCTGTGACTACATGGTGTGGTAGCACACACCTTTATCCCAACACTTGGAAAGCAGAGGCAGATGGATCTCTGTGAGTTCAAGGACAGCCTGGTCTACAAAGTGAGTTCCAGGACAGCCAAAGATACATAGAGAAACTATGTCTCAAAAAGCCAAAAATTAAAAATAAAAATAAAAGAAATAGAATTTAAAATAAAGCCATGTAAAGATGAAAAATACACAGAGAGTTTGGATAGTATATGTTATTGTGTTGTCTTTAAATTTTATGACTGCTGAGTAAGGAGCAACAGCTGCTAAAAGACATTTGATTATAAATGCTGTTGGATTAAACCAACATATGTATTTTGAAAATCCATTGACTTCAAAATTTAAGTCAAAAGGTATGCTACTTTGGAGAAAAGGTTTTGCTTTTGTTTCCACAGGAAATGAGAGGCTGTGGATTCATTCCAGGTAAAGATAAATCAGGTTTGATTAAGGAAGACCCCCTGGGAAATCTCCAATAGGAGTAGATGGCCCAGATGTTGGAGTTTTACATCCAGAACAGTTTCAAGACTGCTGGCTGAGATGATCAAGCCTCACAAGATACTCCAGTCAGGACTTGCTCATAATTCTAAATTTTCTTTAAGTCCCCAATAATCTTTAAGATTATCAGTGCCCCAAATCAGCAGGAAGTAAGCCTGGAAAAGTATGCCTGCATTCCCAAAACATGGATTATGGATATTTATCTTTGTTTAGAGTGTTGATTACAAGATGTTATAGATAATGGACTGGAGAAAAAAATTAAATAAAGGATATTAGATTCAGAGTTCTTGTTTTGAAAAAGAGGGGGGTTAAGTGCTGTGGAACAATGATTTTACCCTGTAAAGATTTATTTCCTGTACTCGTTTAATAAAATGCAGATTGGCCAGTAGCCAGGCAGGAAGTAGAGCCAGGACAACTAACTAGGAAGTAGAGGCGGGACAATGAGAACAGGAGAATTCTGGGAAGAGGAAAAGTCAGTCTGCACTTGTCACCCAGATAGAGAGAAAGCAAGATGAGAATACTTTGCTGATGAAAGATACCAAGCCATGTGGCTAACACGGACAAGAATAATGGAATAAGATGTAGTATATAAGAATTATTTAATAAAAAGCCTGAACTACTAGGCCGAACAGTTTATAATTAATGTAGACATGTGTGTGTTCTTTGGGGGCTGAATGACTGTGGGACCTAGCCAACATTATAGGATATGACTGCATTTATGTATATATGCATGTATGTGGGCTAATACTCATTTAGTTAAGCAAGCTAACATATCAATGGCCTTATATATTATCTATTTTAACTGATTTCTTGCTGTCTATATTAGAGTTTCTATTGCTGTGATGAAACACCTTGAACAAAAACAACTAGGGGAAAAAAAGGTTTATTTGCCTTCAACATTCACATCACTGTCCATCACTGATGGAAAACAGTATGGGAACTCAACCAAAACAAGATCCTTAATGCAGGAATTGATACAGAGGCCATGGAGTCATGAAGTCATGTTACTCTTGACTTGATCAATCTGCTGTCATACAGAAACCAGGACCACCTTCCCAGGGGTGGCATCAACCACAGTAGGCTGGGTTCTCACACATCTATCACTATTTAATAAAATGCCCTATTTGCTTGCATAAAACCCAAACTTGAGGAGGGTGACATTTTCTCATTTGAATCTCTCCCTTCTCCAGTAAGTCTAGATTGTGTCAAACTGAAAAATCAAAAACAAAAACTAGACAGCACAATGTCAAAGCAGCTTAAATTTTGTTATCTTAAATGCCATTTATAATAGAATTTTGTTACATGTAGATATATATTGGCTTTCTATAACTGTTTGAAACTTTCTATATCTTCAATTGTATATAATCTGACTTATAACTCTCATTTTTCTCCCTTCATCAATATTTATCATTGTTTTCTCTCTATATATATGTAGATATATTCAGTAAATTGCAAAAGATTATATAATCAATATATAAATATATATAAACTCATTTTAAAAATCATCAGTGTGTGTGTGTTTGTTTAATTTTTTTTAAGTAGGCCATGTATATTAGTTTGTGTTAATGTCTCTTACTCACTGATTTTCAAACTATGGCCCCTAAACTAACAGAGAAAACCTTCCTTAAGAAGTTAAAGAAAGAGAAATGTATTACATTTCCCTGTAACTAACACCTTTGTTTCATCAAGTTCTCCATGTTATTTGGGTGTATATTAAAATCCTGCAATCACTGCTAACTGATGACCTTGGTGCTTTAGGAGTTATGCTTGTCATTTGCCAGGACAAGAACATTCCCCACTGGCTTTAGCTTGGCATCATTGTGGAGGTTTAGGATGTGTTGTTGAATCTAAAGCCTCCACTCCCATTAAAAGTGATTGAATCACTTGTTTATTGTATTAACTGTCACTCTTTCTAAAGTGCAAGCTCCAACATGGCAGGGCCTTGTCAGTCTTGTTTAGTGCTTTAATAACAACACCAGCACAATATCTGACATAGGATAAGTTGTACTCTGTAGATGTGTGTATGAAGAGCATATTCTTTCTAATTCTCTGAGAATAGGAATATGATGAGTGAGAGAAAAATGTAAACTTTATCAAATTAACTGAAAATTTCTTTTAAATGTAAGATGCTCCATGAATCCTTCAGAATGACAAGATGTAAACTTCATTAAAATGCACATGATTCTAAGTAGTGTGTTAAAAACTCATGTTATTCTTCTCTGTCCCTTCTTGCCTCAATCACGTCATTGTACTGTTGTTATACCATAAGCTACATGTTTGAGTCAACATTACTGTCTTTAATAATGATCTCTTAATAATTATGTGACTCTGATGATACAAATATAGCAATGAGAAACCATGAAAGTGATCCTCTAAGAGGTGAAAGTTATTGGTGAAAGTTTAACAAGATAAGGAAAAGCAATGCTATGATGATGTTGCTAAGAGTTTGTATCTTTGTGAAACTATGAAAAAGAAAAAATCAAATTCATGCTAGGAATTTTGTGCAGATAGTACAACAATGCACAGAAAGTGTTTAGTTTTACGGAAAAGGAATTAAACCTGTAAACAGGATACAAAGTAGGGCTTTATACTATGTTTCAGGAAACCACCGGAAATCTTGCAGTATCTCCCTCTAGATTGGGAAGACCCCGGAAGTATAAAGATGGTATCATAATACAGGGTTCTAAGAGAGACAACAAGAACTTGGCTTAAATATTATTTTTGATGTTTCTAATATACTGAAATTGAGAAAGTTGGTGTTGTAATAAAGGCCAGCAGTTGAATCTTTCTTCTTACCTCTTTTTGCCAAGCAAGCTAAGTCTCCAGGTATCAGATGGTCATAAAAATTCCATCTTGTACTGTGCCTATAATTCATTCTTATTGCTGCTATTGATTTTAATAGATGTGTTGGACACCGTTTTATGTATCTCCCAAACCAATCTTGATTTTTGCTTCATTAAATCCTAAAAAGAAATAGGAAAAAAATCAGAAAGTAAAGATATACTCTGTAGTTCTTAATTTACCCACAGAAATGAAATGTATGAAATAAAGTCTTAATGTCTGAGCAATGATGTGATGATAACATGAGTTCAAAGCATAGAAACTACAACAGCCTTACTATCCACACCCTTCCTTTCCCACCTAGTAAAATTATTTTCACTCCCTTTACCAGTGAACTCCATCCAGTCCAAACCAAGGGACATATTTTAGTCTATTTTTTTCTCTTAAAATTTCCCACACACTTATGAAAGTTGCAATATACTTTTCTTATATTGCTGGCTATATATTAAATAATTTATATTTAGATATTAAGCACTTTACATTACTTATCGCTTTTCTTTTATTCTTTGTATTATCAATTTCTTTAAAGATTTGCATTTGTTCTTCATTTCTCACAAATTTTCACCTGCTTTCTTCTCCTTGGCTGCCATCTTGTAGTGTAAAGTTATTCACGTCCAAAAATTTTGTTTATAAGGTTCTGAATCTGCTTTGAATAATTGCTGAATCTGGACTTAGGCACTATGCTATAAACACAAATGTGACTGGCCACTCAAAATGCAGAAATATTCACGTTTATTCTTACTCAGCATCTGTGATATTGAGCTACTCATCTCATGACTGTGAAAGAATTTTACTTACTGTATTTATAATGCTTGGAGCTTCAGACTACAGCTCCATTCAAAAATACACTCTTTGCAACTGTTATCAAGTTTATTGACATTTGACTTTAAGTATGCATGATTGACGTCCTTATTTTAAAAAATAACTGTGGTTTGGCCTATACACAGGAGTCCAAGAGCACCATGTGAAAGGCAGACAACAGACTGTCTTTTCCACAAACCAAGGAACACCACCATTTGGCTGCAAAGCCCTAACATGCCAGTGAAGAGGTCTCCTTCGTCACCTCAGAGTGAACTAGCAGTGTTGAGCTGGATATTACATGTCTAGCCTCCAGCATCCCAAGAGGAAATATTTTTCTTTTACAAATCTTGATCTCTGGCCCTCTGTTACCATGATCCAAGTAAAATGCAGGATTCCCAGAACCAAATTCAAATATAGACAGAAGATTAGTGCAAAGTTCAGAAAAAGGGAGAGATGATATATAGGCACAAGATGAAGGACCAGTAATACTTGACTATAAATGCAAACGAAAACCAATATAAACTATGATTCAGCACCAAATGAAATGCTAAAGAAATAAAATAAATGCAAGATCTATTAAATGCTGGAAGGAAAATATTAACACCTATGGGATGAAGTGGTGAGCAACTGAAATGCTCATAAACTGCTAACATGCTACTTTTTTTTCATAGAGCTCACAGGTGAATACAAGAAATATAATTCATTGCACCATATCAATATTCATATTAATATTTGTCCACACTGCATGCTCTCAGCATTATTAATTTTCATTATCTTATCCTTATACTTTGACATTGTCTAACTTCAAGTTTTCTGTCACCAATCTATGCTTAATGCTAAACACTTGCATCTTTGTCCCTCTCTTCTTTCCTTCTATGTCTTTTTCTTCTGTGATAAATCCTTCTCCCTTTTCGCCCTGTTTTATTTTCTAATTAAGTGTGAGCCTGAGTTTAAAGATTTTAAAATTGCCACATCTCTCACACTTTGTCTTATTCCAATGCCACTTTGTATTAGAGTCCTAAAACACAGAGTCATATGAATCATTCCACACAGAGTCATATGAATCATTCCACAATGTCCAAATGTTTTACCGTTGTTTTTCTTCTGTGAGTCCATAGTCTCATCCTCTTTAATAGAAGATGTATCTGTTTTATTCATTTGGGTTTTATGTTTTGAGTCTTTCATATTCATGAGTTAATACTAAATACAATATCTGACTACGCCTAGAGGAAGTCATTGAAATATGTACAATGAACCAAATTGCTTAGCAGCAAACATGCTTATAAAATAAAATGAAACAAGCAATGAACTCCTAAACTGAATTCAGGACCAGAATCTCTGTGAAGGGATCAGCCTAATGTGTGTTTAGCAGGTGGGTATTATACTAGAAATCACTGAGCCTAGGGGGCGCCATGGAACTCTTCAACTGTCCTTAGAATGTAATCACATCAATCCTCCCCCTCCTTATAAAAAAGGTCTAGAAGGGCTTAAAATAAGAAGAGATGAAAAATATATAGCAACTCATTATTTTAGGATGTGCCTTAATGTGTTTTTTATGTCTTACTTCATTTTTAAGGTTTTCATGTAATGTTTTTCATTATATTCCTCCATTCCTCCAACTCCTCCAAGATCCTCCCCCATTTCCCTACCAATCTAATCTCATGTTTTCTTTCTTTTAAAAAACAAAACCAAAATAAATCAAAATATAACACACACACACACACAAACATAGGTGTTGGCCAACTACTCTTAAGTATGGGGATTGTCCTGAACTATAATTGATACTTTGTTTCAAACCGTATTCATATTTAGATAAGACTTACTGTTCTAATGCATCGATGTTAAAAATTCAATTATACTTCCGAAAAACAGACTGTAGGGATCATTTGGAGTCCCGGCCTCCAGCTGCTCTCCCCTGCTAGATATCTTTACTTTCCTTGTTATTAGAGTTACCGAAAACTGTGTCATAATTGTTTACCAGCTCTGCTTCACGAACACGTGTTGCCTTGAGGATCAAAGGATAAGGTTTTCACCTGTTGGCCCACTTGACTGTTGGGTATATACGCCTCCTTGGTGCTATTGAATAAAGGGCTTCTTACCAGTGACTGGAGGTCCGTGTCTCTGTCTCTCTGTGCTGTCTGTCTGTGTGTCTTTGTATGTTTCAACCTCCAGCCCCTTGCCCGTAGCTCGCGAACTGTATGGTAGCGCATAGAGTGCAGGCAGGCATTGAGCACTGCACAGACCTTTTCTAAAACATATTTTTTAAACCTATTCCCCTTAATCAAAGTAAACTAATTAAATTATTTGTTGATAGGAAATAAAGGTTGACATGGAAAAACACAGTGAGAAGTCTGTACTAGAGGTATTTCATGTATTTACAGAACTCATAGGATTGCTGATATACCCAGGGAAAATGTCAATATACAGGTGATATTCATAGACTAAAATTTAACATTTCATAATACACAAATTTAAGTATTTGTTTTCTTAATTTACAATGTAATTTGAAATTCATAGCTTGAAATGATCTTAGTATATATCATATATCATTAATGCTTTTTATTGTCCAAGAGAGACAAAATATTTTTTAGAAAAAGCATTAATTGACTCATGAATTTATCCTTAGCATTGGATAGAAAATCAGTATAAGTCAAAGCTTGATACTAGTTATTGAACTGGATTATGAAATAAAATTCAATTACTGCTTTTCAACATAATCATTCATAAAATGAACCACTTTCTACTAACTATAAATTTAAGGTTATTATCTCAAAATACTTCTAGAATGCACATAAGAACATATACTTATAAAAATAAAATACTTATGTGATATGTTTGTTTCTTTTATGTTTTATTAATTTATTATCATTATGCATGTATATGTGTGTGGAATGCTTGTGTGGGAGCACATGTGTCATGGTTGAGGTCAGAGGGAAATCTGTGGAGTTTGTTTTCACCTTCTACCAATGTGTGGGTTGTAACAACTGAAGTCAGGTTATAAAGTTCGCATCACTGGATGGCAAGTGCTCTGACCTATGAAGTCATGGTTTTGACCCCTGTTTCTTTTCCTTATTTTCTTAATTCTTTCTTCCCTTCCTTCCTACCCTTTCTTCCTTCATTCTTTTCTTCTTTTTACATTTTTCCTTCCTCTCTTTCTTCCAATTGAAGGATTTCAATTAAAAGAATATTATGAGTTTGTGAAACTAAATAAGTTACTTCAAATGTAATATTTTGGCCCAATATCAGATTTACACATGGTTTCATCATAAATGAAAATTTGATGAGTTGTGTTTAGATTCTACAGCTTGAGTCAGCCTATTTTTAAACATCAAATTTACACATGGTTTCATCACAAATGAAAATTTGATGAGTTGCGTTGAGATTCTACAGCTTAAGTAGGTCTATTTTTAATAAATTAATATAATAATATAGTAAAATTATTTGAATATGGCTGGAAATTCCACCAGTTTTAAATTTCAACATCATAGTTTCACACTTGAGTTTTATGGTGTAAGTGTTATGACAGAATCAGATTTTCAGAAACTTTTAAAGTTGAGTTCAGAGTTCAGAGAGAAAACTCAACAGTTAAGAGCCCAAGATTTCCTTGAAGAGGACCTGAGTACTACAAACTCACATGGAGGCTTACACCTGTCTCTTGCATCTTGGCAGTTTCTATAGATTCATTTACTATTTAAATATTTTATTTTCATGTACTGCATGTTGAGTGGAGGAGATAAAACTCAACAAAAATCAAAATTAGAGCAATTATGTAATTGCAAATATGGTCTCATATAAATTCTCTAATGAGGGCACACATTGTTCTCTTCCTAGTACGCCTTAGTTTCCATTATTCCCTGAGAAAATTCTCCACACAATTTTATTTTCCAGTGATCATTCACAGATACTAAATAATCTATTTTAAAATTTTAACAGAGTGAGCCAAAGGGGTCAAGGGCCAAGAAAACATAGCCCACCCACAGAATCAACTAAGCAGGACTCATAATGGTTCACGCAGACTAGAGTGGCGATCATGGCCTCTGCGTGAGTCTCTGCTAGGTCTTCTGTATGCTGGGGTTGTTTAGCTTCCAGTAGTTGTGAGACTCCTGATAGTGGGAATAAGGGTGTCTCTGCCTCTTTTGCCTACTCTTCGTACAGTTTTCCACCTACTGGGTTACTTCGTCCTACCTTGATATGAGAGTTTGTTTCTAGTTTATTGCATCTTGTTATGCTGCATTTGATTGATATCACTAAGAAGTCTTCTCTTTTGTGAAGGGAAAGGGAAGAGCAGTAGATTTGAAGGACAAAGAAGGTGGAGTGGAATTAGGAGGAGTGGAAGGAGTGGAGGCTGTGGTCAGGATAATTTATATGAGAGAAGAATAAATAAAAAGAAAATATTAAATGTTTTCTTTTAAAATATTTATTCAATATGCTCAAAAAGTCCTAACCTAAATTAAGTTTGCATAGATTTATGTACATCTGCAGATATAAAATCTTACTGATTAGATTTATGATGATGTGGTAATAATAATGTGTTTTGTAATAATACTTTATGTGTTATTAAATAGGAGATTCAGTAATGAAAATATGTATTTGATTTTCACCCTTTCAATTACAATTTTTCTTCCTCCCTTTCTGATAAAAAGCACATTTCTTAAAGTCCTAGTAGGGTTTTCAATTAAATTCTACAAAGCTTAGGTCACATTTGAAAGTACGCTTAACCCAATTCTCCTGGATCACATTGCTATCTATTAACACTTTTCTAAATTTTGGTATCATTACATTAGACTTTCCGTTTTAAATAATTTTAAATACTATGCAGAAATTCTATAAGTATTGCTTTTAGAAACATTGATATAGTTATACAATGCAATTGTATTTCACAGTTTAAAATAACTATGTGTATTGTGCATGAGGGGGCTTTTAATTTAACCAAATGAAAAGGAAACTAGAATTGTTTGAGATGAGGTACAATGCTCATTGATTGCAGATCATCTGCACATAGTTTTATAGGTGAATGTTTATCCAAAGATATACTTCTGAGGCATTCTCAGCTCTGACTCATAGATTCTTGACTGTTTGTTTACACTTATTTTGTAGAATCAATTATTGCCAACAATATAATAATCAATCTTTAGAGGAGATGTGCAAAAAAGATACAAACAGCATTATGTTTCCCTTCGGTTTATTAATAAGCCTATAGGATTGTCACTAATGTTTTTTTTTTCTTTTCCTTTTTTTCCTTTCCTTTCTTTTTCTTCTTTTAGTTTCTGTATTCTCTCTGTCATATATTATATCCAGACTGCAATTTCCTCTCCCTCCCCAGTTTATCTCCCCCTCCACCTCTAGTCCCCCCAGATCTACCCCTAGCTGTGGAATAATGTTTTTGTACACTGTAAAGATTTGTCATTCATATTGGTTTAATAAAACACTGACTGTCATGTAATCAGGCAGGAAGTATATGCGGGGCAAACAAACTAGCAGAATTCTGAGAAGAGGAAAGATAGAGACGCTGTCATCAGCCACAATCAGAGGAAGGTGAGAATGTCTCACTGGAAAAGATACCAAGCCACGTAGCTACACATAGACCAGAATTAGGGGTTAATTTAAATCATAAGAGTTAGTTAGCAATAATCCTGAGCAATAGACCAAACAGTTTATAATTTGTAGTGGCATTTAACTTGTATTTTAATAAATAAAGCTTGGCTGAAGATCAGATGAAACAGCCCCACTGGTCAGCCTTACTGCCAGGCAGTGGTAACAAACACCTTTAATCCCAGTAGCTGTACTAGTTGCCATAGAAACCAGGAAATGCATGCCTTTAATCACAGTGGTGCATTCCTTTAATCCCAGAAATTGAGAGAATTACAAAACAGAAGGAGACAGCTCTCAGGCATGGACTCATTCTGAGATTCCTAAAGGCAGAATCACCATTTTTAGACTGAGGTGGAGGTAAGAATCAGTGGCTGGCTGTTTTGTTTTTCAGATAATCAGGTTGACCCCCAATTTCTATCTCTGTGTTTTTATTAATTGTGCTTTATTGCATAACAAGATACAATAAGACTAGGCACATACCATCACATCAAGACTGGAGAAGGCAACCCAATAGAAAGAAAAGCATCCCAAAGGCAGTCAAAAGAGTCAGAGATATCCAAGTCAAAAGAGTTGGAGAGAGCCCTAAATCACTGTTAGGAGTCTCACAAGAACACCAAGCTACGCAGCGGTAACATATAAGCAGGGAACCTAGGTCAGACCCCTACAAGTATCCTGATCTCTGTGAGGCCCTGTGAGGCCCTTTCAAATGATTCTGTGGGCCTTGTTCTTGTGGTGTCAATGAACCTCTGGTTCCTTCGATTCTTCCTTCCTCTCCTCTGCAGGACTCCTGGGCTCCACCTAATTTTGGCTGTGGGACTGTGGATCTGCTCCTATCAGTTGCTGGAGGAAGTCATTCTGGTCTTTTTGATGATGACTATGGTAGTTTCTTGTCAAAGAACACTCTGCAGGCAGGACAAACTGTATGTTAAAGGTTATGTGGCTGGATTGGTGTTCCAATCCCTCCACTTGAGGACTTTCCTGGTTACAGAAGATAGTCAGTTCAGGCTCCGTGTCCCCTATTACAAGGAGTCTTTGCTAGAGTTACATTCCACTGAGTTTTCATTTCACTAGGTTCCCACCTTGTTCCCGGTATGTCCCTCAATTCAGTCATTTCTTCCAGTATTTCCTGCCGCACCCACGCCTCACCTGATCCTACTGTTCAAAGCCCACTTGTCCCCAATTGACCCACAAAATCTATTATATTTCCCCTACCCAGGGAGATCCTTGCTTTCCCCCTTAAGACTTCCTTCTAAGTTATCCTTCATGTTTTTCTAACATTATGTGCATTAAGGAGGAACACTCATTCCTTTCTTCGTGGTAGTCAGCTTCCTCTACTTCACAAGCACAGAGCAATCAAACGTTGTTCTTCTAATATCATCAAACTTCCAGTGTATTGGTGCATTTCTTCTACTCTTTTGGTGGTGTAGCATTTAGTGAATTATCTGAAGATATTGCCTTTAGCCTAAGACAGAAATTCACCACCTTGATGAAATTCTCATCAATGCCTGTCTCCTTTGTAAGGACTTATTAACAGAGTAATTTCCTCATTAAACTGTGCCTGTTTATAGAGTCCAAAGTAAATAAAATGGAATGTAATCAATGTATATGTCCTCATTTTAGTTCCTTTATGAATTAGCATTATTTCTAATCACTTGATATAGACCAAAAGCTATTTTTGGATGAATAAAATATTTGGATGTGGCATTCCATAATGCATACAATTATTTTTACACTCATAGAAATTCACTTCATATCATGATTATTATTTAACCTTAAATAATTTTATCACAAAGTAATTATTTCGGTCTCTTTGTAGGTGGGTAGGTGCTTTTGTTATCTGTGAGATAAATCACCAATACTCACCTATCAATATTGGACGTATTTCCATATGTCTTTATACGTTTTCAAGATATTTCCAAATAATATGACATCTTACGCTTATATAAAAAAATGCCTCAGTGTCCTTGGACATACTTTGCACCCGAAAGGTACTGAAGAGTGTAATTGTGACATTGTGATTCCGGTGTGATAACACATTGTTCCTTTTCTCTACATTACTCTAGAAACTAATGAGTCTGAGAATCTTTTCATTAAAATTTGTTCTTGTATTAATTGCCTCTCCAAGTACTTTGCACATTTTCTAATATTTAGCACCGGTCTTATCATTTATCAAGTACCATTATAAATTAAAGATAATAACTCCATCTTCAGCATTGCCAGACTTTGGAATAATTCATTTCCTATCCCTGTATTCTGTGCATGTTATTATTTTGTCATATTAACATTTTTTATTAAAGTTTGCCTATCATTTTTAACTTCTGAGTTTCTACTCCTGTTCATGAAGTTTCTGCTGCTAAGTTGGATATTCACAGTCTCATTATTTTATTAATTTTATATTTATGAATTTAGTATATGAATATTTCATTTTCATGCTTATATATAGTGAAATTGATGGTACTACTATATTTTCTTCTTCATAAAATTAAATGTGTTCCCAAACCTGCAATTTAGAATATAATATTTTGGGGGTCACTTAAAAATATTTTTGCCTCCAAAGAAATTAAGGTATATATTGAGGTCTCTTTCTGAATTTCTCATGTTGTTCAATTATTTTATATCATTATTTGATGCAGTTGAAAAATTTAATATATGTTCTGATACATAGAAAGAAAAATAATTGCAACCATTTTTATCTAATGATATTGTGAACATTTTTTTTCTCACATAAAAGTACTGAGATAAAAACAGCTCATCAAATGTAGTGTTTTAATTGGAATTTCTTAGGTGCATACTTATTTTTGGTCAGATGAGATGGTTCAAGTAGTGAGATGAAATTGTAAGGTCATCATTGTGGTCACAGTAAATTTTAGACAAACCTATGTGACCTGTGTGACCCTGTCTCAAGTACAAGCAAACAAATAAATAACCAAACTGTGATGAATATTTTTTAGAACAACTAAAGCTCCTACAATACATGGTATTTGAATATAATAACACTTTCTGTTTGTATGTTTTTCTTTGGTAGGCTTGGACTTATGTTCTTTGACTATGTAATATTCATTATAGTCTTTGTTTAAGTAATTTTAAATGTTTCTAAATATAATATTGTCCCACTATAGTGTCATATATAAAAATTTCTCTTCCTGTGATCTGATTGATAAAATTAAGAAAATCCTTTCATTTACCATACAATTAGTGTAAAATGTCATTAATAAACCTTGATTTTAATTTTAGTATTTAAGCATGTGACCATTAACAATGAGCAATTTTTTCTCTTTTAATGATTTCACCATTTCAAATATTTTAATGCTATATTTTCATGATTGTACTATTTAAATTATCTTTAACACGTTGACAAAAGCATTCATTTAGTACTGATGTTAGCAAGAAAAATTCTGTCTAGACATTGCTTAGATGTTGATTTTAATAGTAATTATTCTAATATTTAATTTTAGGTTAATTCTTTTATTTTTTTCCTATAATTTCATTATCAGTTATGGCATAATTAAGCAAATGCTTTTCACCATTTAGAAGATGTTTGTTTTTTGCTTTCATTTTGTTCATATCATAATGGTATCATTATATCAAGCACACTTTAGCTTCATGAACAAATCATTCTTAATCACATTTTAGTATAATTCTAACTATTTATGTATTCTTTTATCAAATTCTATTAAGAGTTTTTTTTTATTGTGAACTATATTTTTTGAGACAGTATCTCACTTTGTAGCTCTGGCTCCTTGGGACTTACTATAAGAAAGAAGTTGATCTAGAATTCAAGAGATACACCTGCTCCTGCTTACTAAGTACTGATATTAAAGATCTTCATTAAAGTACCTGGCCTTATTCTGAACATTTTTTATTACGACAAATAATTATAGTTAGATATTTTGATTTTGAACAGTTTTGGTCACAAAGAATATTGATCAGACTTCTGTTTAAGATGGAAGTTAAAATTCTGCCTCTCTAAAAGAGTGAAGGAGATGATCAGAGTAATTAAAAACATACACTGCAAAGAAAAACAATTTAGAAATCCATAAAGTAAATGAAATGATATCTGAAAAGGGCAGAAAAAGATATGCAATGGAGAGATAAGAAGTAAGCTGAGCACAGCTTTGACTACACAGACTTTTAAGAGAGGAGGAGATGAGAACCCCTTTCCAAATGGTAAGATAGACAGAAGTAATCGTACCCTGAGATCCAATTATCGCTATCCTAGTCATCTTTCCTGTTGCTATGATAAAACACCCCATGTAAAGCAACTTCAAAAGATAAAGAGCTTATTTGGGTTAAGACTCAGGTTAAAGTCTATCATTATAGGGGAGTAGACGGGAAAAACAGGAATTGAATCAGTCACACCCGCAGTAGAGAGTAGAGGAAGAATTTGTTCATGCATCCCTAGCACTTAGCTCACTTTCTACATGCTTCTACAGTTAAGGACCTGAGTACAAGGAATGGTATCACCCACAGTGTTCTGGAACTGTAACATCAATTAGTTCTGCCAAGACAAATATTCACAGTCATGCTCATGGGGCAACCTGATTTAGAGACAATCATTTATTGATGATTCAGCTTATACAAGATTATGCCAAGTTGCCAAACTAATCATTACATTGTTTCTTAATTAAAGAGGAATTCTTTCAGCAGGCATGAGTATGAAGGGAAAAATCTCACAGTATCATATAATATGACTCAGAAGACAGAAATCAGGTAGCATCTTGAGAAAGATCATTTTGAACACAGAGCTCCCTTTGATATCTGAGAAGAGGAGACAAGCACAGTTCAGGGAGCCTCAATTTGGTTACCATAATTTAGGGGTGATGGAAGGCACATGGACTCAGTAATAGAGAACTAAAGGGTTAGACATTAGGAAGCCAAGAGTTGCAATTATTGGAAGTCTCTGCTTAAACATAGAATTGTATAGCAAAAGAGTGTAGCTGAAAAATGAGAAATAGATCTCAACTGAAAAATGGCCTTAGCATTTGATAGCACTCAGCCTGAGATCCATAGATAGATCAACTTGTAATGCTACTTATTAGTTATTTATTGCTGTAGAGCGTGAGAGTAGTGATGTTTCTGAGATGTGTTAAGTATCAACAACTATGTCTCTCTAACAGGATGATTATTACCTGATCTTAAAGGTTGAAAGACATTTCCTTTACCTGTTTCAATTTCAGTTGCTGTCTTTTTGCTCCCACACTCTTAATGCAAAATTTGCTATAATGAAGATGTCTAAAAACGTGAAGACATGATATTGAAAACTAAAAGGAAAAATGCCAGCAAAGCTAAAAGTCAAACAATTGAAAATAGTGCTGTATATCTTTTCAGTAATCCTACAAGCTGGGAAAGTATGTAATGATATTTTTTTAAAATCACAAAATCAAATAAATACTCACCAAGATCACTATCTCCAGCAAAGTTGTTTTAATATAAAAACTGATCATGTAAGAAGAACATTGCAAGAAATGTACAGACAAAGGAATTCAAGACAACTAAGACATCATGGAAAAAGATAATTAAAGAATATCAAGAATAGAAAAGGAATAAAGTCTCAATGCCGAAAGCAGATAAAAGAACAAGTTTCATGAGAGGTATATATCAACTAAAGAGCTCTATTGATGACTTCATTATGTCAAAACAGCAATATTAAGCTATCCTTAGTACTAATAAGGGAGAAAGAAAAGAACAAACCAAAATTCAATCAAGCAAAAAAAAACAACCAAGGTAATTGTAAGAATTACTAAGCATCTCTCAACAATATGCCTAAATCTAAATATTCCAATTAAAAAATAAAGACATTGAATTGTTGACTAGATTAATTTAATGGATCCAATGTCTTCTTGTTTCCAAGAAACAGAACTCACATGTAAAGATATTAACAGACTGAGAATCACAGGTTTTGAGTAGCATAATAACTAGATGGAGGTGAAGACAAAGCTCAAAATGCTATTCTGATATCTGACCAACTAGACTTTAAATAAGTGAGGATGGATAAAGAAACAATTTATCAAGAAATTATAACAACTGTGAATATATGTATACCAAATGGTGATGTTACCAATTTTAATAAACAAATTCGAATAATTCATAAAATGATAAGCTCATTCTGATATAGTTGCTGTGTATTTCAATATCCTAATTTCATATTTAGATAAAGCATCCAAACTTAATATTAGCAAAGAAGCTTGAAAGCTAAAAATTACTATACACCAATGGACATAAATGCAATACATCAAAATGTTCTATTTAGCACATAGAGAATATATGCTCTTCTCAGAAACCCATGGAATATTCTCTGAAAGAAATCATGTTTTAGGCTACACAGCAAGTATTACCAAATATAAGAGAAATTGAAATTATTTCTTATAACCTATCAGAAGATAGTGAAATAAAAATAGAAATTTATAATAGGAAAAACTACAGGAATAACCAAATGCATGGATGTGAATGATATATTCTTGAATCAACAGTGAGACACTGATAAATCATTTAAGAAATTTTTGAAAAGTAAAATAAAAGGAGAATAAGAACACAATTTATGAGAATCATTTAAGACAGTTTGAACAGGAAAGTTTATAGCTATGAACACATTCATCAAAAGCCAAGAAAGATCTCAAAAACCTAACTTCATAGTGTACTTCAAGGTATTGAAAAATAATAACAGGTCAACCCCAAAAGAATAGATGCCAAGAAATAATAACAAGTAAGAAATCATGATATAGAGACTAAAACAGTTATTCAAAGAATCAAGTAAAGAGTAATTTGGGGGGTAACAAAAAGCAATATTTTTGATGCTGTAGCAAAACTAACTAAAAGAAGTGGAGAAGCTATAAATTAATATAACCAGACTGAAAAGAGGAATCTCATAACAGATTGTTGTAAACTCCAAGAGTTATAAGCTAAGCGTTTGACGATTTTTATAATCTGAGAGCATTACCTCTAAAAACTTGGAAGGAGATAAAGATGTCCATCCTTGTCATAATTATTCACTATTATTAATTTAGAGCACTATTATTAATTCTTAGATGAATCATAGACGAGAAGAAATAAAAATATGAATTTGAAAAGAAGAAATTATTTTATTTTTCTTTCTTTTCATTCTGTGAGAATTTTAGTTTCTTTCCCATTCCCTCAACTCCTGTCATAATGCCCACTCAATAGCCATGCAGCTTAATGTTGTTTTCTCTCTAAAAACGACAACAGTTACAAAATCATAATGCAAAAACAAAAGAAAAAGTCTCTAAAATTATCGTGTCTGATGTTTCTGCTCAAATAAGTACTGCTGAACAGGGGGCCTCCACAGGGTGTGCCTGAAATATGTAGAGTTACTCAATTGATAAAAATAATTCTTCCCTCTTCCGGAAGCTATCATTTATGAATAGCTTCTTGTCAAGGGGTGGGATTTTCTGCTTATTTTTACTCCTTCGTGGTAGGATTTTGTATATCTTGAGCTTGTGTACTCAGGCCTGTAAAGATATTATTATCAAATCCTTCCCGCAAGCCTCTGATCTATACCGAAGAGGTGACAGATTGTAAAAGCCAGAGGTAGGGAAGAATTTACAATTTAATAAAAAAACAAATAAACAAATAAATGCTTTTTTTTTTTCAATCGCGAAAGGTCCGGTGTACATCTGAACTCACAGAGACTATAGCAGCATGCACATGATTTTCTTCTCCTGAAAAATCCTAAAGAATCCTCTAGAAAACTCTTAGAATTGAAAACTATTTTACTAAGTTATATGAGGTAAACATATTAAAATCCATAGCTCTTCAATATATCAGTAATGAACGTGTCAGAAAACAAAAGAATCAGAAAAAAGATTCACAGAAATTAGAAGATGACAAAGAAAAAGACAAAGGAAAAGCAACAAATAAGCCTAAACAAAGGAAATGAAATTCTCTGCAATGAAAATTTATTGACACAGAAGAAACAGAAGAGAGAACTACAGAAGAGAAGGTCTCCCGTTCCCCTGGATTGGCAGAATTAATACTGCAAAATGCCTATGCTAAAGAAAGGAATCTACAGATTCAATGCATTCATCATCAAAATTCAAATTATGTTCTTTATACATTGTAGCATGAATAATGAAAACCCAGTGACAGATAATGGGGTTCCAACTGAAGATTAAAAAAGTAAAGCAATCAGTCACTAAAGAGTTCTTATCTCTACCAAGGCTCAGACAAACCAAGGGGAGAGCCTGTCCTCAGAGTGACTGTAGATGACAATACACTCCATTAAAGCTCAGACTGAGACTAAGACCCTGAGCTCTTGTCTCCTTCTACTTTATATTCCTCTCTAGTGCTGGGATTAAAGGTGTGAGCCACCACTGTCTGGCCTGGATGGTTCACTACTGTGGCTAGCTTTGCACTCTGATCTTCAGGCAAGCTTTATTTACTAAAGCACACAGAAAATATCACTATAATACATAACAAAAGAAATCTTAAAATTCACATGAAAGCACAAATGATTAATAATAGCCCAAACTATCCTAAAGAGGAAGATCAACATTCGAAGTAGCATGGTATCTCAAATTAAACTACAAAACAAAAGAGAAAAAAACCTCTCTATTTAAAACAAAGATATCCAGAATATAGATTGAAAAAAGGCAGACTTGAACAAATGTTTCCAGGAAATTTCATTAAATTTGGTCACCTGCAAGGAATTTGACCTGTGTCCCTCATGCCACACAAACACTAATACAATATGAATCAAAGACTTTCATATGTGACCTGCATGCTAGAAACTGCTAAAGGAAAGTATTGGAAAAATCCATCATAGGACAGTCATAGTCCAAGCCTTTCTGAAAAGGATTAGGCTAACACATGAAATAATCCCAAGAATGATGATGTGGGATTGCATGATATTAAAAAGACACACATATAACAGAGAAAACAATTATGACAGATAAGATGCAGGATGAGTTTAAAAAATGCAAACTGCAAATTGGAAGAAGAAACAAAGAAGAAACACAAATGCCCATTAAACATTAAAAAAAGATACACCTGTTTAATAACCAGGAAAATGAAAACTCAAAAGTTTTCAATTCTTCAAATTCCATCTTGTGTAATATAAATTGTTAGCGTCACTGTTAAGGACAGTATGGGACTGTTTCTGAAGCAGGAGGAAAAGGAAAAGAAAGAGGAGAAGGGGTCAAGAAGATCAATTCCATTGAGCAATGTCTCTGTTTTTATGGAAATGCTATGTGGTTTTATTACTATAGCTATGTAATACAAGTTGAAATTGGGGATGGTGATACCTCCAGCAGGATTTTTTTGTTTAGGATTGTTTTAGTTATGCTGAGTTTTTTGTTTCTTTTTCCGCATGAAGTTGATATTTATCGTTTCAAGGTCTGTGAAGATTTTTGTTTGAATTTTGTTAGCGGTTGAACTGAATCTGCAGATTGCTTTTGGTAGGATAGCCATTTTCATAATGTTAATCCTACTGATTCCTGAGCATGTGAGATCTTTCTATTTTCTAATATCTTCCTTACTTCTTTTTCCAGAAATACTTGAAATTTTTGTAATACAACAATTCACTCGCTTGGTTAGAGTCCCCCTAATTATTTCATGTTGTTTGAGGTGTTTGTGAAGAGTGTTGCTCCCTTAGTTATTTTTCCTTAGTCCTTTTGTCTTTAGGAGGCTTACTTTCATTTTTAAAGTTAATCTTGTATGTAGCTAGTTCATAGAGGGTATTTATCAGTTGCATGAGTTATTTTGTAGAATTGTGGGGGTTTATTTATGTATAATATTGTATCATTTGCAAATAACAATAATTTTACTTCTTCCTTTCCAATTTGTATCATATTTATTTTCTTCAGTTGTCTTATTACTTTAGGTAAAATTTCAAGTACTATAGCTAAGGAGAGAATGGACAACCTTGTCTTCTTCCTGATTTTAGTAGATTCACTTTAATTCTTTTCTCCCCTTAATTTGATGTTGGTTGTTGTAATTGATGTTAGACTTGCTGTAAATTGTCCTTATTATGTTTAGGTGTGTCCTTTGTATTCCTAATCTTTCCAGTACTTTTATCTTGAAGGGTTGTTGGATTTTGTCAAAGGCTCTTTAAGCATCTAATGAGATTACCATCTACCTTTTTTTCATTTAGTTTGTTTATATAGCAGAATATAAGGACTGATTATTTTCATATATTAATCATCCCTGCATCACTGGAATGAAGCTTACTTGATTATGGTAGGTGATCTTTTTGATATGTTCTTGGATTCAGTTTTTAAGTATTTTACTTAGTATTTTTACATCTATGTTTATATGGCAAATTGGTCTGTAATTCTCTTTCTTTATTGAATCTCTTTGTGGTTTGGATATTAGGATGACTGTCACCTTATAAAATGAATTGGGTAATATTCTTATTCTATTTTTGGGATAATTTGAGTATTGGTACTAGCTCTTCTTTGAAAGTATGGTAGAATTCTGTGATAAAACCTGTCACTGGTACCTATCAAGAAAACTACCCATCTCTTTTAAATTTTCCAAATTGGAAAAATTGTTTTTGAAGTATGTCATTATGGTTATCTTACTTTCCTAAGTGTCTGTTGTTGTGCCCATGTTTTCTTGTCTGATTTCATTAATTTGGATATTCTTTCTCTATCTCTTAGTAAGTTTAAATAAGGGACTGTATATCTTGTTAATTTTCTCAAATAACCAAAAGTTTGTTTATTTATTCTTTATATTGTTCACTTTGTTCTTATTTTATTTATTTTAGCCCTCAATATGATAATTTTTTGTCATCCACTCCTACTGGGTGTGCTTACTTCTTTGTTCTAGAGCTTTCAGGGGTCTGTTAAGTTGCTAGTATGAGATCGCTACGTTTTTGTAATGTAACTTTTTTGTAACTTAGCACTAAGACCTTTCCTGTTACAAACACTTCCGTTGTGTCCCAAGAGTTTATTTGTGTTGTGTATCATTTTCATTAAATTCTGGAAAGTGTTTAATTTCTTTTTTTTTTTTTTGTCTTGACTAGAATTTTATTCTGTAGAGAGTGGTTTGGTTTCCATGATTTTGTATGTTTTCTGTCATTCTGTTGTTGATATCCAGCTTTAATCCATGGGTCTGATACAATTCAGGGTTTATTTCAATTTTCTTGTATCTACTGAGATTTGCTGTGTGACTGAGTATGTGTTCAGTTTTGGAGAATGTTCCATGGGCTTCTTATAAAAAACATACTTTTTTGTGTTTGGTTGGAATTGTTTGTAAATATCTGTTGCGTTCATTTGGTTTATAATGAGAGTTAGCTTCAGCATTTCTCTGTTTAATTTTGTCAAGATGATCTGACAGTTGTGAGAGTGGGGTACTATCGATATTTACTGCCAGTCTCTGAAGGTCAATGTGTAGTTTAAGTTGTAGTAGTGTTTATTTTAGAAACTGGGATGTCCTTGTGTTTGCAACATTGGTATTTAGAATTGAAATGTCATCATTGTAGATTTTTCCTTTGATGAATATGTAGTGTCTTTCCCTATTGCTTTTGATTGAGTTTGGTCTGAAGCCATTTTTTTTTATATTAAGATGGCTAGAGAAACATTCTTCTTAGGTCCTTTTTAGGGTGACTTCTGCTGTGGTCCAGCCACATCAGGTTCATATGTTCCAGGGTAGGGGCTTGAAATGTTAGGTAGGAGGAAGAGAGATAAGAGAGAAACACAGAGACACAAAATAGTAGCGGGAGGGAAATTCAATGAATACTGAATGCTGAATTCTGAGTTCTAAGTGTGTGTGTGTATTTTGTCAATTATTGTTTTTTCTACCCCTAGGTCTCTGAACAATCCAGCTTCTGAATCTTCACCATCTGGACATTATCTGGCATGGTATCCCTCTTGTAGTGTGGTCATCAGGTCAGACCAGTCTTTGGTAGGGTACTCCCACAGCTCTGAGCCATCATTATCCCAGCCTATTTTTCAGGTAGGGCAGGTTGTGGGTCACAGATTTTTCTGGTTGATTGGTAACCCTATCCTACCATTGGGAGCCTAGCCTGGTAACATAAGCTTGCTGGTTCAGGCTCCTTGTTCTCCATTATTCTGAGTTATCTCTAGGGTCAAACTTAAAGTTCTGGGAAGTTTTCACTGTACTATGTTTCCACATTACATGACTTTCCCTGAGAAGGGGAAATAGAATAGGACAGATTGGGTATAGGAGGGATCAGGTGGGTGAGGAGGCATAGATAAGTGTTGGGATCACTTGGAGTCCTGGCCTGCAGCTGCTCTTCCCTGTTAGAGAGCTTTCCTTTCCTTCTGATTTGAGTTACTGAAAACTGTCATAATTGTTTACCAGCTCTGCTTCACGAGCACATGTTGCCTTGAGGATCAGAGGATAAGGTTTTCACCTGTTGGCCCACCTGACTGTTGGGTATATAAGCCTCCATGGTGCTACTGAATAAAGGGCTTCTTACCAGTGACTAGATGTCTCTGTCTCTCTGTCTGTCTGTGTGCGTGTCTTTGTGTGTTTCAACCTCCAGTGACTACAGGGCAAGTCAAGATTGGGCCCCTTATCCTCTATTGCTTAGGGTCTTAGCTGGGGTCATCCTTGTGGATTCTTGGGGATTTCTCTTGAGACAGGTTTCTTGCTAACCCTATATCAATCAAGATATCTCTTTTCTTGCTCTCATCTGTCCTTCCTCCTTCTCAACTATCCCATTCCCTCATGTTCTCCTCATATCTCCTATTATCCCCTCCTTTTCCCCTTCCACCCTCCCATCTCCCTCAATCCCCATACTCTCAATTTTGTTAGGGCCAAACTAATCACTCTGAATGTGGTTTGTTTTCTTTTTTAAAAAAAATTAAAAAAGGAAAAAGAAGAAGAAATTCTAAACGTCTTGACATTATATAGAGCATTAGAGAGCAATATAAAATAAAGAAATATTTAAGGATTCAGTGATTTAATGAATTTTCTAAGTAATTGTGTGTATGTGTGTCTTTGTACAAACCATCTTTTCAAGGAAAAACAAAATTTTAGTAGTTTGTTCTTCCTGCTAGTTAAATATTTACAAGTACCTAGATGCTGAAGACAGTACTGTTGACTGTAGTGTATTCTGCCTTTCTCACCAAATGACTTGCATAAGAGAAAGATAAGATTAGCTTATCTAGGCTACAGAACAAGAAAGTTGATATTTGTTAGAAGATGCATTGTTTCCATTACTGACTGTAGTCTTATAATAAACTGCTCACTACACAACGGTCACTAGTATGAATTTGATTAATCCACATATAGATACATGGTTTATCTTCTCTCAGCATCTGAAGGTGATGTATTCTGAGACTTTCCAGTAGACAACTTTAACTGTAGATTGTCCCAAACCTCATAAAAAAGTTTAGTGTGTAAAAACAACATTCAAGTCAATGATAGTCTCATAATTTAATGATGAAACTGCAAAATATTTTGCCTAGTAACACAGCAGTCACTGGACAATTTCAGTGCATGAATTACTCATGTGGTTGGGTTGATGAGGTTGTAAACAAACCTACTGCACTCCTTAATTCTACTCATATCTTATCTGAGAGGACAAAATTTCCACAGAGAGACACAGCATTCAGCAAGAGAGTTGTTGGAATTATATTGAATGACAGAGCAGAATAGGGCATGGATGTTGATTGTTCACCTATGTTGTACATCCAGCTAAAACGGGATAAGAAGAAAAAGGCTTTTATTAAGTATTTATTATTAATAATATTATACTTGTGACATCATGGAGCTTGCAGAAACT
>PVIU01023444.1:0-27422 GCA_004026605.1 Ondatra zibethicus
GGAGGAAGAGAGGAATGGAGGGAGGGAGGGTGGGAGGGAGGGAGGGGAAAGAAACTTGCTACAAGTTCATGTTTGAGGTGGCAGCTCCTTAGAATTTTCAAATCTGTATTTCAAAAATTTAACATGAAGAAAACATACTATTTACTACTTATACTACAATCTCTTGCAATATTAATACATACTGTCTTCTACCTAGCAGAAGACTGTTTACTTTAATCTGGCACTGCAAAAGGGGTGTGTGTGTGTGTGTGTGTGTGTGTGTGTGTGTGTGTGTGTGTGTGTGAGAGAGAGAGAGAGAGAGAGAGAGAGAGAGAGAATTTCAGGCAATTTCAAATGTAAATATACCACAGAAGATTTAAAAGGCATAAATGGGAGGAAAGGGGCAGAAACAGACAACTGCTATGAAACACTGTTAAGGGAAACTGAGCCCAGCTGCCATGCAGAGGATAACTAAGAACCCTACCATTGATACAGTCCTAGTCCCTTAAAAAAGAAACTCTTGAGGCAAGTTCTGTGGCAACTGGAAACACAAAAACAGACATACTTAAATAATTTGTAGAAGGGAAAAGTTTGCTATGCAAATCTAATTGGAATAAGTTAGCTGGAAAAATACTATCATTCAACCAAAGTTATTCCTTTCTTCCTCTTCCTGCTTCTTAAAACTTGTCCAAAGAGCTGACTGTTCAACATTTTGTTAAAGCAATACCTTATACTGAACCAAGATCATGACTGCCAAAAGTTTGGCTACTTGTACTTTTTTCAACAGTCTGCCCATAAACCCCTGAAAATAAGGGTTTCAAATGGAAAGCCTGACAGACTTGAGACCACCAATAAAAGTCATATAGCAGAGCGTTCAAAACACTTTATAAATTTCTAAAATATGATTTCATCTGGCAAACTTAAAAACTACCCATTTATATATAAGATATATACAATGAAAAAACAGTTCTCATACTAAGTACTTCTATTATGGTGGGAGTAGTAAAGAAATCTTATGTATTTCTTCATTTCAGAATATCAAATGTTCTATTACTTCCATTATCAGAAAAACAAACTGATGTGGGATTTCCCTCTGTATGCTGTAATTAACACTGATAAATAAAGGAACTGCTTTGGGCCTTTAGCAGAGCTATAGGGGAACAGAGCTGGGGGAGGAGATGGAGACTAAGCTGAATGCTGGGAGACAAAAGGCAGAATCAGAGAGAAGCCACGTAGCCCCACAAACTTTGTCTGGTAAGCCACAGCCACATGGTGTTACAATGATTACTAGAAATGGGTTAAATTAAAATGTAAGAGCTAGCCAATAAGAAGTTAGAGCTAATAGGCTAAGCAGTGATTTAATTAATAGTTTCTGTGTGATTATTTCGGTTCTAGGTGGCCAGGACAAACAAGCAGAGAGCAGCCAGAAACTAACACCTGGCATCCCTCCAACAACAAACTCATTTTTCTTTGTTTACAAAGTCTCCAAATGTATTAATTTGTATAATAAACAAGTTGATATGCCTGTGTTTCTTAAATATACCAAGTTAGAGAGTCTCCAAATATGTAAATCTACCTGCATTTAAAAACTCAGAGCTGGAAAGCTGTGAAAGTATGAGAAGGTATTTGCATGACCTGCAAGAAGGCAAAGAGCTTTTAGGATGCATAAAGCAAGAGCAAATACAGGAAATCCTTAATAACTGTGAGTTCACACATTTAAAAACTGGTCATTTGAAGGCTCCAATAATAAAATTGATAAACAAGACCAAAATTGCAGAAAACATTAACAATATAAACATCTCAAACCATTTTATTCTTCCACAAACTTAGTAAAAAGAAAAACAACCTTTTAAAGTAAATAAAAACCCTTCACAAGAAAATTTTAAGTTAGGTAGATTGGCACATTCCTGAAATTCCAGCACTTGGGAAACAAAAAGAGAAAGATGTGAGTTTGAGAATATCTTGAGCTAAACAGTGAGCTTATATCTCATTTTTAATTAAATTATGAATAATAATCATGAAAATTATTTGATCTCAGTAGTGAAAGAAATGCAACTCAGAGCCATAATAAGACATTACCCACTCTAGATAGCAGTGAGAAGGTTCAGCAAATAGAACTGTTAAAATCAGTATCAGAAGCAAAGGCAATACAATTATTCAGAAGTCTTATTAAGTTCAACACATACTTATAATATGATTAAGCAATTCTGCTATAGGTATTTTTTTTACCAGGACTTTTAAAATACATTTGCTTAAACCTGAACGCTCATAATCACAGCAGCTTAATAACTATACAATGAAAGAATACAAAATTGTACAGCAGTAAAATGGATAAATTGTGGTATCTTCACAAAATGGAATACTGCTCTGCCTGAAAAATATTGGCAACTAATTCATAAAACATGAATGAATCTTACAAATACTTTTCCAACAAAAGAAAAACAGCACAAAAAGTGCATACTATAAAAATTTCATTTAGATTCAATTATAAGCCTGATTTTAAAAAAAAAAAAAAACAGAGAGGGGAAAAAAAAACAGAAAGGAAAGCAAGGAGGGAAGGAAGGAGCGGAAGCAGTTCCAGAAAGGGAAGCAAAGGGGCTATAGAGCAATGAAAACTTTCTACACAAGTCAAGAAACAAACGTAATTATGTTAATGTCTGTATTCATCAATACTCATCTAACTATCCCCTTAAGATTTAAATATTATATTTAAACAAAACAAAACAAACAAACAAGTAAAACTCCAGGTGGTTATGGTGAATACCTTTAATCCCAGCAATTAAGAGGGAATGACAGGAGTATCTCTGTGAGTTTAAGGCTAGACTGATCTACAAAGCAGGTTCTAGGAGAGCCAAGGCTACACAGAAAAACCCTGTCACTGAACTTAAAAAAAAGAAAAAGAAAAAGAAACAATACTGAACTTTAGTCAGTGGTTTGCTTATTCTGCATCAGAATTAGCAATTCCAAAACACTTTCTGTGTATCCAAGGATTAAAGAAGTTGAAATGACATGGAAGAAAATAATGAACAAATGGCCTAATGAAAGAATGAACAAATGAATCTCACTAATATAGCAAACTGACACTTCATGCCTCCTGAGATAATTAACTGTGAAGCATATAATATGACCTTATGTCAATTATATAAAATATAAAGTAAGACACACTGACAACCCCAAATTGAAAAACATTCTAAGAGTAGACTAGGAGTGTAGCTCTGTAAGAGAATACTTGTCTAGCATGTACAAGGCCCTGGGTTTGATTTCTTATAGCCTTCTTAAAAATGAAAAAAGAAGTAAAAGTAATAAATGCATCTTATAAAACAATTCCTTGCTTCAAAAATTCAAAATAAGGAAACACAAAAACTATGGAGCTGGTTTCTCACTAAAGCAGATTGAAGATAGATGATTAAAAGCAATGCATGATCTGTATTTCATCCTGGATGTAGAAAAATGCTAAGATAAACATTATTGGGAAAACAGACAAAATTTAATACATATTATATGTCAATTAATAAAGTTATTAACAATGTTATAAAAAACTTTTCATTTTATGGCTAGAGAGAAGACTTAATGGCTAAGTGTACTGCTGCTCTTCCAAAAGACATGGGTTCAATTCCCAGCACCCACATCCTTGCTCACAACTGTTCATTCCAGGGGATCCAGCTGGCCTCTGAGGGAACCAGTCATTTACTTAGTGCACAGATATACATTCAGGCAGGCAAAACATCCACATATGGAAAAAATTAAATAGAGCAAGATCCACTTTTGCTAACGATAGTTAACAGTATGCCAACGTGCTGGAATAATATGCATCAAAAGAAAACCTGCAAGTTAGGGTAGAATTTCAATTTTAATTTCTGTATGAAATTTCATAATAAACGTGTATTTTTCTGTTTTTGAAAGCAAAAAACCTTAGTAAAGACATACTTAAAACCTATTCACAGAAAAAGTAACAACTTTAACACTAAACTACAAAATCAAAATTAGAGGACAGAGATGTGAACTGCTATCTATAGGGAATTAACAGCAAAAAGACAAAGCATACCCAATTTCCACTTTAGGATTCTAGAACACACATAATTAGCTTTTCTTCAACTGCTCTACAGGTACAGTTGAGAATTCTGACTTAAACAACATAGCTATAAAGTTTAAATTTTAGTTATTCTGGCATTATTTAGTTTATGTTCTACAAATTTTTTATAGTTTAAAATAGAATATGAGTACCCCCGATATCTTTATAGTTTTATTTCAACTAAGGGAAACAATTAGAGATGAAAAAGCAGAATGCAAGCTGCTCTGTTTACAAACAGTCTGTCACTACTTCCTATCTGATAACATACTTTTCTACTTAGCCCATAGTTCTATTGTGTTAAGAATACATGAACTATGCTAAATTAACAATATAATTCTGTTGCTAGAACATAAGAAATTATACTGCTTATATCAATTCACGAAAATTTTTAAAAATAGGGTTTAATTTCTACTAACTGAAAGACAGCTTTCAAAAATACAAAGCCCTTGTTTATAGGAAGCTAAGTAATTAATAATAAAACATCTCCTTCCCATCTCCTATCACTGGGGCACATCTGCTTCCCGATGGAAAACTTCCTGTTTTCCATCTACCTCCTTTCTAAGAATCAGAACTAAGAACATCTGCCTCTTGCTTCAGAGACAAAAATATCTAGATGGCCCAAACACTGATTTTTAAACAAATAAGAATTGGGATTCACTTATTTTTAAGATACAAAAAAATACATTTTAATTAAAAAAAAAAACTGGGTAACTCCTAATCACCAAACTATCTTCTTTCATTAAACACCTTCCCAAAGACTTCTGCTGTTCCCACAGCCTCCAGTCTCATCTTCTCTTTCTTCCAGTTTCTAAATGTTGAGATTTTCAAAGCTGAATCTTTGACAATATCTGTCTATATTCATGTATCGAACACTGTCATTCACCATTATCACATCTACTCATACTGCCAGTTTAAACCTTGTAAAAAATTTATTCAAATTAATATTTTCTGACATCTGATTCAAATGCATAAAAGCTAACCTGTTTTCTTTCTTTTAAATCTAGTTTTATTCTCATACCACATTCAGCCAAGTGTACACCCACAACTGTTAGTGATTTTCTTCTTTCACCATTAAGCATCTAATACATGAGTCTTACTGACCTCCCCTCCCAGATTTTTACTTAATCTAGCTCACCATTTCCTCTAAATCAATGCAAAATAATCTCACACTTAGATTACAGTACATGTCTATATTAGCCACATGTAAAGCACTTTCTTGTTTTAGTGAAAGTATCTCCCAGTGATGGCGGTGGGTATATACATGTGTGCAAGCATACCTATAATCTCCCCTTCTTAGGAAGCTGATGAGAGAGGGCTTGAGCTCATGAATTTGAGGCCAACCTAGGCGATAGATAGATACATAGATAGATGGATGGATGGGTGGATGGATGGATGGATAGAACAAAACTACAGATAGAATGATTGGTAGATGGATGGATAAACAGATAAAAAAATACATTTTTAAAAATATTAAAAATTCAGTTTACTCTACCTTGTTTAAAACCTGTCAGTGGCCTCCCACTATCCTTCTGATGAGGTAAAATTCTCTAATAGTCTGATCTCTACTTATTCCATACCTTCAAGTTTCTTCTTAAAGGTACACCAGTCTGTCAGTCCTCCCTACTTAGCACTCTCCTAAGAACAGGGATCATACTGTACACCCTGCACCAGGATGGCACAGGATTCTCGCTTCCTTATAATCTTGCTTCTAATTGCAGCTGAAGCATTACTTCCTGCAGCAAGTCTTTCCTAACCAGGTCAGAATCAACTGTGAGTGCTCTCTGCTGTAATCATTTCATGCTGCTCATAAGCCAGGCTAGAATCAAGCAGGATTTCTACTAGCAGCAAGTCAATATGGCTTTATTCCTCTGTAGACTCCTATGGCAATGCTGATACCAACTGCTCTGCCACAGATCCAGGTCTCTAAAACAATCTATAATGTCTGTTTGGGGACAGAAAATGCCCAAGGGGTAGCTTTTCTACAGCTGTTCAGCTTCTATTCTCTAGAAAAGTCAATGTTCATTGGTTTTCTCTAATTGCAAGTGAGGAATGTTCTGCCAGACAGTCTTAATGAACAAACTAGCAATTACTCATGCTGGTAATTATCGAAGTAAGCTGAACATTTATGTCCACACAAAAATCTTAACATCAATATTTAAAGCCTCTTCAACCATAACTGCTAAAACTTGGAAGTAACCACAATGTCCTTAATTAGTTGAATGCATAACTTAACTGGAATACATCAGTATAATGGGGTATTATTGGGTTCTAAAAAGAAATTAACTATCTACCCATGTTAAAACTTAAAATGCATGTTACTAAGCACTTGAAAAAGCTCCATGCTTTATGATTTCAAAATATAACATTCTAGAAAAGGCAATCACTGGAGACAGTAAAAAGATCAGTGTTTGCCAGGATCTATGAGGGATGGTATGGAATAAATAAGTAGAGCACAAGTGATTGTTAAGGCAGTGAAAATACTCTGCACTGACATTGTAAGCATGGATGCAATTTAGTGTATATTTGTATAAGACCACAGAACATAACATATGAGGAGTATATATACATCTGAGTATGGAATTTGAGTGATATCAATGTATCGGTGTTGTTGGTTCATCCATTATAAGATGTACAATTGTTACAAAACATGCTGGTATTGAGGCAAACTGTGGTGAAGAGATGAACATAAGAATCCCTTGTTTTCTCTATCTAAGTTATTTTTTAATATGTTAATGTCCTAAACACTAAAATAAGCCTTTTAATATTACTGGAGATTGAACCAGGGCATCATACATGCAAGGCAAGCACTGTAAAATTGAGAAACAGTCCCAGTCTTTAACACATACTTTTTTAAACTAAGGATAGCTTTTCTTACTTGCTCCTTTATAGTTTCCATAGAATAGTTCAATATTTACTACAACCTTAATATTTGTTTAACTGTTTGAATAGTATTTCTCTTGAATTCTGATTTCAAAAGAATGGTTTAAAACCAAACAACAAAATTGTATCAATTGTCACGATCAGACATCCTGAATTTGGCAACCAAGAAAATATTAGATATGAATTACTGCAGGGTTGTGAAGATAAGCTACATTATTTTCACAATAACTGTTTGGACTAAATAAATTATTTTTAAACCAAAAATCATATTCTTATTTATTTAATTTTAGAATGTTACTTTTACAGTTTCAGTAATCTATATATTTACAAATGCCTCTTCAATCATGAATTTAGGGCTTAGAAAGTAAACACAGGCCATCAGGAATAGAATATAAACAGCAAAAATTTCTTTTCTGGTCTATGATATCAGTATCACTATTAACATATTCCACATCAATGACTATTTTAGCCTTTTTTTTAAAGCATGAAAACATAAATAGTAGATTTCCATATCTGATTTCTAGACACAATTAGAAAACACAAAGTAAGCTTGGTTAAGAGACAGCATTAAGACTAAGGAAATCTGTAATTAAAATAAGACCTTTATTTTTCTTAAGGATTTCAAAACTAAGCCAACCTTCTCCTGTAATTGTCAGTTTCTTAAATGACCAAGGCAAAAAAGTTCCAAAAGCATATCAAATTCAAAATCAAGCATTCATTGTACTTTCTTTTTTCTTATTAAGGGATCTGGGAAGAGGAACATGCTTTTATTACCTACTAAGACTTTCTACTCTTCTTATACAGTAGAAAAGTTCCTGTATCCAGGGACACTGATACAAGTTTCATAGTCAGAGAGGCCTTGCATATTAACAAGGTAAGTAATACCACCTGTTACAAGAGCCAAACAATGACAGCACAAAGCAGAAGCATATTTACATTACAGTCTCATAATGTAATATCTGATGGAGTATTGAGACTCCTGCTTCTTCCATTCTCTAGGATTCCTACTCCTCCACTGCATCTTCACAATCACACACAGAGAAAAGAAAGAGTCACCTATGGGGCTGTGCAGCGGTAGCTTACCAGGGGTACACATCACTTCCAACTATGCTCACTTAAGTAGAACTCAAGATACATGGCTACAGCTTTCAAACAAAAACGCTAAGTAATGTGAAACAGTCATACACCAGAGTAAACAGACAGACAAACTGGCTTGATGAGTAGCAATTTTGGCAGTGTTTAAATACAACAGTGGCCCTAAAATAAACCAATTTACTGATTTAAATAAAGTTACTTACTATTTGAATCTAAGGTCAAAAGTTCTAAGTAGAGACAATAGTACCAAATAAAAAAGCATAAGCAATAAATCAGAAATTTTCATTTATTTATTTACATGTTTATTTATTTACGATGTTGGCTTTGAAACTGGGGCCTTGCATATGCCAAATAAGTGCTCTACCGTGAACTACAGCCCCATGCTGAAGTTTTACATTTAAATGTTACATACCAAGCTTACACATTTGAAGTTCCACTGCTAAAATAAGTTTGAAAATATCTGGACTAGAAATACAGCAAAGATGTCATTACAGAAAATGTTAGACACCTATAACTTTAAAACCCAAGCGGATAGTATATCCCAGTTAACATACTACACAGTTGTAAGAGAAATAACCTTACCAAGTTTATAAGACTAGGTAGTTTATACCAAGTAGAAAACAAAGGCATCTCTCCTATGCAATAGTATCTGTTCAAAAAGTGTTTGATGTTGATCTCTGGCTTAGTTTACAAGTGTTTTCTATGACCTACCTAATTGATGTTTCCAACTGGAAATTCTAAATAAATCAAGCAGCAGGTAGAGACTCCACAAATTGTACTGTCTAAAAGGGGATGGAAAATCTTCTGAAATACTGAATTCCTGAAAATGCAAGAGTACCTGATTCTACTTCTTTATAGTACTGAAATGCCTAAATATGAAAGAGCCTTTACGAAGCAGGGCTGACTTTCAACAACTCAAAATAAAGGGCTCCACTTACATTTTTATAGCTGTATTTGAAAAATACAATTGATCTTTAAACAATATAGGATTAGGGATACTAACTAATATGAATAACTAGTCAAAATTTTATGTTTATCTTTTGACTTCTCAAAACTTAACTACTGCTAGCCTGCTAATGACTAGAAACCTAATCAATAACACAGCTTATAAACAGAAATTTTTTTGTGCTATGGCTTAATTTCTTGGACTATTAACAACCATTTCTAATATACATCTCTTCATCTCACCACTTTGGAATACTTGCATATTATTGCTTCTTAACCATTCTTAGTACCAGTTCCTATGGATGTTAGCTGTCATGAACAATTTAGAAGGCATAAAGCTTACCAATGTAAGGGCTATATTAATTTCTTGTTATGACAAAATACCTGGGCAAATCAACTAAAGAAAAGAAAGTTGTGTTCACGATTCAAGCCATGGTCATCTGGCCCTGCTGCTTTGGGCCTGACTTGCAGCAAAGCCATCTGGTAATGGAGAAAGAACAACGGAGTAGAGCTATAGCAACCTATAGCACCCGGAAACAGTGGGTCAGGTATTCTGGGAACAACATACATCTTTTAAAGTAACCTTTGACCAATGGGGCTCCACCTCGTAATAGTCTATTACCAATGATTCACTAATGGATTAATCCACTGATGAAATTAGAATCCTCATGGCTCCATTTTCTTTTTTAAACTATTTCTTTTACTTTTTAAGATTATAATATGACTACATCATTTTCCCCTTCCCTCCAATCCTTCCTCCTTGTTTGCTTTCAAATTCAAGGCCTTCTTCATTGCTTTTACATACTATGTTTACAAGTATATACAAATATATTCCTAAATACATAAACACAACCTATCAGTCTGTACAATGGTACTTTATGTGTGCTTTCAGGGCTGACCGTTTAGTATTAGATAACCAATTGGTGTGCTCTTCCCAAGGGTAGACTTTTAAAAATGAGAAAGAGCACAAATTAGTGACTTAATGATAGAACTCAAACATTCAGAAAAACATATCTGATTTGATTTAAGACCCACTCTATGAAATGTAACCCATATTTGATGCTGCTTGGGTGACCAAGAACCTAAGACTAGGTAGACCTAAGGTAAAACCAAATACTACTGTTCTACAAAAGGAACGAAGCAATAAAATGACTCCTAATGACATTCTGTTACACTCATAAATCAGTGTCTTGCTCAGCCATTATACCAGAGAAGTTTCCTCCTAAAGCAGATGGGAACAAATATAGAGATCCACAGCCAGACTTATGCAGAGTCTGAGAGACCGTGGATCAACAGCCCTAACGAGGATGTCTCTATCAACTCCCCCTTTAAGACTCGGGGCACCCTGTGAAAGAGAAAGCAGTAAGAGTGTAGGAGCCAGAGGGGATAAAGAACTCCAAGGAAACAAGGCCTCCAAACCACAGCAGGACTGATGCACACATGAACTCACAGAGATTGAGATAGCATGCACAGGGCCTGCACGGATCTGCACCAGCCTGAGTCCTAGAGCTGAAAGGAGAGGTGGACATATGCCCCCATCCCTAATCCAGAAGCTATCTCCCACTGATAACCACTTGCCAATGAAAACCTAATTTTCTCCAAGAGAATCTCCCTGGGGAAACAAACTACTCTTAAGGACAGGTAGACCACATGCCCAGCAGTAGATGGCCAAATGAAAAATGACTCAACAGCATCTTTGGAGGTTCCTTGTCTCATAATATCATATCAAGGTTTTTTTGTTTTCTGTCTTTGATTTTTACTTTTATTTATTTATTTACATTTATTTTTACCATGCAAGTTTTGTGTATAAATTACGGCTACTAGTTTTGGATGTTTATAGGATTCCTGAACGAGGGGAAAAGTGTGTTTCTGCATCTATATCTATTTCTTGTATCTTTTCTTGGGCTCTTATCCTTCTGTTTGTTTTATCCTATTCCAATTTTTTTGTTTTTGTTTAACTTATTTTATTTTATTATTATCCCTTAGAAGCCCATTTATTTTCTAATGAGAGACAGAAAGGGGGTGATCCTAATGGAAAGGGAGCTGGGTACAACCTGTGAGTAGAGGGAATGTAAGCCATAATCAGAATATATTGTATAAAAAAATCTATTTTAAATAAAATAAAAAATAAATTTGGAAAACCAAGAACTCAACTCCAAACCTAGCTGACAGCAAGAAATAATACAAATCAGAGCAGAAATTAATGAAATAGAAACAAAGAAAATAACACAGAGAGCTGGTTCTGTGAGAGGATTAGGAAGACTGACAGACTTTTAGCCCAACTAACCAAAAGAATGAGAGAACCCAAATTAATAGAATCATAACTAAACAGGGAAACATTACAACAGACACTAAAGAAATCTATACTATTATAAGGGAATACTTTAAAAGCCAGTACCCCATTAAGAAGAAAAACCTAAAAGAAATGGAAAAATTTCTAGATTTAGCCAAACTTCCAAAATTACGCTAACAACAACCTAAACAGGCCTGTAAAAAATGAGGAGACTGAAACAATAATAAAAAGTTTCCAACTGAACAACTCAGGGTTGAAGAAGGTCACTTAAAAGAAATCCCACACTAGCTCAGAATTGAGAAATAGATGGTTATTTATTTAGGGGTAGACTCATAAATCAGAATCCTCTGCTTCAACGGAGATCAGAAACCAAAATCCACAACTGGAACAGAGAGGCCGGAAGAGAGGCCGGACGCATGCTCTATATCAACATATATAGTATAAGAGGATACGTCCCAGTGGGCAGGTAACCACTGGCTGTAAGACTTCCTTACAGCACAGGGTCAGATGGATTCACCTTGGAATTCTACCATACTTCCAAAGAATATCTACAGTCAATCCTTCTTAAACTACTAAAATAAACAAACAAATAAATAAATAAACACAGGAGCACTCCCAAACTCCTCCTATGAAGCCGGTATCATTTTAATACCTAAACCAGGTAAAAGCACAGGAAGAAAAAATAGAAAGAAGGAAGAAGGAAGAGAAGGGAGGAGGGAGGGAGGGAAGGACAGGGAAGGAAAAGAAAGGAAAGGAAGAGAGAACGAGAGAAAAAAAGAAGGAAAGAAGCAAGAGAGGATAGAAAGAAGGAAGGAAAAGAAGGAAAGAAAGGAAAAGAAAACTACAGGCCAAAATCCCTGATAAATACAGATTTTAAAAAATTTAAGCCAGACAGTGGTGGCACACGCCTTTAATTTCAGCACTTGGGAGGCAGAGGCAGGCAGATCTCTGTGAGTTCGAGGCCAGCCTGGTCTACAACGTGAGTTCCAGGACAGGCTCCAAATCTACAAAGAGAAATCTTGTTTTGAAAAAACCCAAAAAAGAAAAAAAAAGTTCAGTAAAACACTTGCAAATAGAAAACAGACATGCATCAAAGAGATTATCCACCATGACCATAGCTTTATCCCTGAAATGCAGGGATGGTTCAACATACACAAGTCAATAAGTGTAATAAACCACATACATGGAAGACTAAAGATAAAAATTACATGATCATTTCAACAGATGCAGAAAAAATTCCTGAAAAAAAATAAATCAACATTCCTTCATGATGAAAGTCCTAGAGAATGTAGGACTAAAGGAAGCAAGCCTCAACATAACAAAAGCTACATATGAGAAACCACAGCCAACATCATCCTAAATTAATAAAAACTTGGAACATTCACACAAAAGTGAGGAATGACAGAGGGATGTCCACTACCCACACTCCTTTTTAATCCTGTGTTTGAAGCACTCATTGGAAGTAAGGGTAGAGAAGGAAATTAAAGGGATACAAATTGGTAAAGAAGTTATCAAACTATCCCTATTTGCAGATGACATGATAGTATACATTAGGGATGACAAAAATTCTACCAAAAAACTTCTAGAAATGGTAAACAAATTCTACAATGGGACAGAATAAAGAATCAACTTGTCCACTAATTTTCAAAAGCTCATCAGCTATTAATGAATCCCTTAAAATATGTAAGACTTAGAGGATTTAATATTCCAACTATAATAAGAGACATATAGAAGTACTCTGAAATATTAACTACATGTTCAGTAATAAATTATAATAAATAATAATGTATTCACTCACTGAATTTGGTTATTTTGGAAAAAGACATATCCATACAGAAAATACTGGGGAAAAAAAAAAACAGAAACCAGAGTGTATCTATACAGAATAAAAAGCTGGGAAAACAGCTAAATGAAGCTCTAAAGAAAAAAAAGATTCAGGTCTAATAGTTATGAAAGGCTTTCAAATTGAGGGCAGAGTTTGAAGATAGAAATAATGATTCTGGGCTAAAAATACTCTAGGAAGAACATTTTATATATATAAAAATTTTATATAAAGCCTAACCCTAACCCAATGTATTTCAGATAATTTCTTTTTCACCTGATAATCTAGGTGGAGTGTAAGGATATATATATGTGAAATGGTATACAACAGCATTGCAGCAGGACAACAGAATAGTGAGTCTTTCTACTTAAAGACTTTAGAAGTCATTTAATAAAATAGGAAATGCAAGCAGAAATGTGACCATGTTTGCATTTATTTATTTTCATTTTCATTTTATTTATTGATTGGCTGGTTGGTTTTTCAAGGATAGTGTTTGCATTTTTTAAAGAAAGCTCTTTCTGACAATAGTTATGGAATTCGGTTGGCAAGAAACAAGAATCAATGGAGGGAATAGAGGTAGAGTGTTATCAAAAGTGAAATGATGAGAACCTGCAAAGACAATAATGCCAGTGACTCCACTGCTGGCTCCAAGACATGGAAAAGGTTGAGTATGTCAAACAACTAACCAGAAGATGAATTATGTTGTTGAGACAACTATTTAGACAACTGAACCTGCAATGGAAGCCTACTCTTGCTGGGACATTTTAATACCCAGAGGAGGTCCCCAGAAAGCGAACCATGCCTTTTGATAGGCACAAAAAGCTAAAGTGATAAAAGCCAGAAACTATAACCTGGGAAGATTGAAAACCCAAGTTTACCCCTTTCCCTTTAGCCCATCTTGAACTGGGACTCCAATGAGCTCCACCCTGAGCTCATTTACACAACAAGCAAATGAGAGGTAAGAAGTCTAACTTCATGTTTTCTAGGTAATTTGTCAAGTACCTCAAACCTTAAAAGTAGATTATGGTTATTTGATATTACTAGATTCCCTGTCATTTGGCTGAAGAAAACAAAATTTTATTAAGAGAAATGTATTATCCCAAGGCAAAAAAAAATATTTCTAGAAAAAAAGGATAAAATTAAACTTTTAATATTTTTAATTAATTCTGTGCACAAATATATGTATGTGCTTTCCAAGTGTCACAGTGTGATGTGGGGGTCAGAGACCAGTTTGTATCAGCTTGTCATCAGGCTTAGTACCAAGAGGCTTTCCTCACTGAGTCATCTTACTGGCCCTTTCCAGTAGTCCTTATCCAAACCAGATGAGGCCAACCTGCAGTACATTAGTTGCATATACACATCTCAGGACATCTATAAATGCTGCCCAATACATTTGATAATGATAATATTGTTGAAGGAGGCTGCTTGTTGGTTCCCAGCAACTCAGTTCCAAAATAATCACACAGAAACTGTACTAATTAAATTATTGTTTGGCCCATTAATTCTAGCTTCTTATTGGCTAACTCTTACACCTTAATTTAACCCATTTCCATTCATCTGCATATTGCCACAAGGCAGTGGCTTACCAGGTAAAGTTCAGGCATCTGTCTGGGCAGGGCTACATGGCTTCTCTCTGACCCCACCTCCTTTCTCCCAGTATTCAGTTTAGTTCCACACTCCCAGCAAAGTTCTGCCCTACTATAGGTCCAAAGCAGTCCTTTATTAACCAATGGTATTCACAGCATACAGAGTGGAATCCCATATCACAATACCATACTGCAATGACAAATGGTTGGACTATCAGGCCAAATGTTTCAGAATTCACAAGATTTCAGATTTCAGAACAAGAATCTGATGCATATATTATATATTACAACATAACAATAATATGGTAGGGCAACACCTATTACCAATCTAAGCAAAGTGTAAGAATATTCGTACTAAGTAAAACAGGACTATATTGATTTGTGTCATTTCATAAAAGGCTGGTCCAACAAATGAATCATGAAAAAAACTTTGTTGTCTGAACTTGCTCAATTTCGAAACTGTAAAGGACTATAATTCTGTATAATGTTCAGCACACAAAGATAATTAAATGCATGAGGAAACAAGAAATCATGAGCACTACAAGTAAAATCAACAGACTATAAAAACATAAAATATTGGCAGAGACACCATATAGTTGAATCATAAAGTTAAGTCTATATAATTATTTAATTATAACATATGGGGCAATAAAACTCAAACAAAAATTCATCAGAAAACTGCAAATGAGAAAGTACATTGATATTCTGTAAATTATTTTATATAAGTATAATACTAAACTTATATATAACAACTTAAAAGATATAATGGTATGTTTTGTAATAAAATACAAGCCTAAGGGTGATCTACAGGAAAGAAGATAGCAATGATGTTGTATTGTATATAACAAAATAATGTTATACTTGTATATAACAAAATAAATGTAGCCTGAATCATGACTACTTCTGATCTTTAAATAAAACACTCAGGAGAGGAAACAATTTTTTAAAATTCTCTAAGATCTGGTATAGTCAGCTTACTCACTACTTTTTTATAAATATAGACTAATTTTTCATTAGTGTATTAAGGACAGGAAGATACTATGTGTGACTGGCCTTTTATTAATTGTTTAACTATATCAGACAGCATTTTCAACTGACAATCTCAGTATTTCTTTTCCTTTTTTATGATGGATATATGACAGGTAGGTTATATGTAAGGAATTCATATTACTTTGATTATGAGACATCATTATATTTCTTTTTTCAAGAAAGTACATGCTAAATTATAGATAAAATTAAAATGGCAAATGCTTAATCATAACTGAATAAACATTTTATAGATTTGTTGAAACACTCATGAAATAATTTTATGAATTGATTTTGTTCTTTCTGTATAGATCATAGGATCAATTTATTCAAGCCTAAAAGCAAGATACTTAAAATTCAAGATTCAGCTCTTTAATTCATTCAAATTTTTCAATAACTGGCTTACAGATTGTCTCTTATATTTAATTCTTTAATTCTATCATCAGCATAAACAAATCTTTTTTTAGGAAATATTAAATCCTCCAGTTTAAAATCCTACAGATTGAATCACCACCTATGGAGTGTATGGTCTATTGTTCTATTGTTCATCCTAATGAACCAAGTCAAATCATTCAAGAAACATAGTATTTGTATTTGATTTGGCTACACTGATCTCAAATATTTACAAAATTAAAATTTTCTTGTCTTTGGGTTGTGTCAGTAGATTTCTATCTTTATATGATATGGAATAGTACAAAATATATATACACTATGTATACAAACAGCATGGATAAAGGAAAAACTGTCAATATCATTTGTATTTTTATGATTTGCAATAACCTTGTGGTAACAGCTCACTGTATTTAATTCAGAGACTATCATAACTATCTCCCCTTCCTACATGCTCCTCAGACAAACAAATGTTATGCTTCATGAAATCTTAAGTACAATGGATGGTTTGATGAATAATTTTGTTAGTCCTGATATCGCAAATAGTTCATCTTTCCAACATCAGTATTTTTGAATATACCTATCTTGTTAAAATAAACAAAATTTATCTTTAGATACTTACTCCAAGTGAATGTCTTACTAATACAGAAGGTATGTCTTATTAATACAGAAATGGAATTCATTCTAAAAGCCATCTAAGTACCAAAGCAACAAGTGTCTTGTAGTAGAACAAAAGGTAAATCAACAATTCAAACATAGCTTACTAACTCTTGACCCTTGTACTATTCATACACTATTGAAAAGATCAAATTAGTTGTTCAAATACAGTTGATGAAACAGGAAATATTTAATGACCTTCTACAGTGGGGAAAGCACTATGTTGACTATTGATAAGTGTAAAACGAACAGAATTATAGGGCAGAATATAAGCTTTAAAGTAAAAATAATATGAAATCTAGTTGATCCCAGGCTGACCTATCACAAGTCACTCAGGATTTCTTGGCATTACTTTATACTCAAATAAAAATCGATCTATAGGAGAAATACATTGTGTATGGCTATTTGTGCTGAGAAGAATGGGAGTAAAAACTGATTTAGGTTTTAAAGTAAATGAGTAAAGCAAAAACTGGATATAGACTTGGTCCTTCATATCTATGAGCTCTGCATCTGCAGGTTCAACCAGTTATCCATGGAAAATGCAGTCGAGACTTCAACGGGTGCCAAGTAAAGTAGGTACAGTATACAGGAAGATGTGCATTGGCTATAAAAAAAGAACACCACTTTCTACAAATGACTCAAGCATTCAAAGGTTTTAGTAACCTCAGAGACTCTGGCAACCAACTTGCCCTGAATAATGAAGTACAATTAACTTTAATTCTTATATCACCAAAATATTCAAAGGTACTATCTTTTATTTTTTAGTGCATTTTTATCTTTATATTATTTACTTTTAGAGTATGAATGTTTTGTCTTGCATGTATGTTTGGTTGCCACATGTATACCTGGTCCCTGGTGGAGATCAGAAGGGGGTATCAGATCACCTAGAACAGGAGTTGCAGGTAGCTTTGAGCCACTGTGTGGGTTCCTGGGAATTGAACCTGGGTCTTCTGCAAGAGCAGCCAGTGCTCTTATCCACTGAGCTATCTCTCTAGCCCCACTCTCACCCCTGCCCCCCACCCTCGCCGCCCAAACTACCATCTTTTAAAATAATCCATATACAACTGTGTTTTTTTTCTTTTACTTTTCATCCATTAAAGAGGGCAGGTTAGGTCGTAACAGTAGTTGTCTAAACAAGCTCAACCTAAAGTTTCTACATTCAATACTTAAAATTATTATGTGTGTCGCACAATTATAGTAAATTAAAGTCTTATGCATGTACAAGGGGAAAAACTTAAATTCCACTTAAGTACTGCAAGACAGGCTGCTATGAGAGACTGGTGTCTGACTTATTTACACCTCTGGTACAAGTATGGTAGCTTTAGAAAAAAAAAAAACAAGTAAGCTGTGGATCTGGTAAAAAGTCATTTGTTGTATGCAGTCAGAGAAGAAGTAGAAGTTCTAAAAGAGAAAATCAAAGAACCCCCCCAAAAAAAAACTTTTTTCAGCTGAAACAGAAAAACAGTCTACTATAAACATGGTCAGTTCCAAGCAGCTTACAGTTCCAAGCCCATCTGCAAGATGGCTCTTTAGTGTCCACATAGCCATTAAGCACCGTGCAGGATTCAGGATCTCACTAGTTGCTGTTGTCTAACAAACTGAAAAGATATATGAGGGAAAAACCACCTCCACATTCGCCATTCCCTGCTTGCTGCAAAAGAGACATGAGACTAACACCTAACACATGACAATCTATTTTTTGCTCCAGTATCAAACACTAATGCTGAGGGGCAGCTTCCAAGACTTCTGAACTGCTGGCTTGCACGGGACTATGAAGTGGTAGGACTCTTCATGAACTTTGTGCTCTACTGAAGAACTTGATAATGAGGATAGAAACAAGACTGAAATGAGGGGACATTGCCAATATACAAACTGAAAGTTTTCCCCAGAATTCAGAAAATAAATTTCTGAAACAATAACTGACAAAAAAAAAACTATTAGCAACAAAATGCTGAGAGGTAAGTGGGACCTAGGCTGTCTTACTATGAAGGCTGCTTACTGTATATTTGTATATACAGTGTAATGATTTTGTATAGGAGAGGACCTTCACTACTGTTAGGGTAGAAAAGACTGAAATTTAGAGTCTGAAGGGTGTTTGAAGATGTGTTGTTTTATATAGATCAGTGGTTCTCAACCTCCCTAATACTGTAACCCTTCAATATAATTCTTCATGTTGTGGTGATCCTTAACCATAAAATTATTTCGTTGCTACTTCATTAACTGTAATTTTGCTGTTGCTATATATTATAATGTAAATATCTGATATGCAGGTTGAGAACTACGGATATAGACAGATATGTAGAAACTAAGGCATGACAAAAAACATACCTAAAGAAATTGTAAGAATTTGCCACAGTCACTTTGTGTAATCTGAAATCTAGCTACTGAGTCTTCTGAAGTAAATTGCTGTTCTAGAAAGTCTTTCAACTGATGTGGTTGCATATTTTGAAAACTGGTCAGTTCTACCAAGAAAACAAATTTCCCAGTAGGAGTTCCTGCATAATCCCTGTATGATAGCCTATCAATATACAATGTGTGTATTCCCTATACATTTGTGTCACTATTTTTAACTGTGTGATTGCCTGCTTTCAATAGAGCAAATAAAATGTTGATTTAAGAAAAGTACCTCTCAAAGAAGACATTTAAACCTGTGTAGGGAAGTAGCATATCCACTAACTGTAATAGCACAATTAAGAAGGGGAAGAGAAGGAAGAAGTAAAAAGAAATAAATTTAACGAAATAAAAAAAACTTAGAAAAAAATTAAAGGTTAAAGAATTTTAAAATAAAGTTGTTACTTGCCCTCAGACTTTCCAAAGTGCTGATTAATTTCTAATTATGTTAATATAAAATTATTTTAATTATAAACAAATTACTCATTTAATAAGTCTTTTCCGTCAAACTTCAAATCAGAAAAGAAGGAAAGAAAAGATAGTATTTTTGTGACATTTATTGTAGGGTTCTGTGTGAGGGAGAGACAGAGTGTATGAGAGAGCTAAATATGCACCTGTGTGTTTGTGCACATGTATGTGTAGATACCACAGGCCAATGTCAGGTGTCTTTCTCTATCACCTCCACTTTGGTTTTTTGGGGGGAGGACAAGATTTCTCAGTGAACCTTATAGAGCTTACCACTGGCTAGACTGGCTGCTCAGCCAGTTGTAGAGATCCTCTATCCTGCCATGCACCTTCAGCACTAGGCTTACAGACACAAGACACCACACCTGCTTTTTATGTGGGTGCCGAGAATCTGAACTCAGATCTTCATGCCTACACTTACTGACCAGTTCCTACTGCAGGGTTTATCTGACAACCATATTCACAAAGAATTATGATATTGGCAGATGGGATTAAATGAATCAAACCAGAAGATTATCATTCTATGTTTGTGAAGGAAAATCAATACATGCAGTGGCAAATAAAGTCAAACTGATTTCTCAAAGCAGAATAACCTGAAACTAATGGGATGTACTCCCTCATATGTAATCCTGACATAAATATAGCTTTTCATTGTTTCTCATGAGCTTACAAAAGTTTGAGCTTACTAAGGTCCTTACTTCCTATAAAAATAATTTTCATGATTCCCTGGTTCTGACTCAGTCTGACGGCAACTATCAGCTTTCTGCCAGGGATCAGTTCTCTGTGGGAACTCAAGCACATACCTAAGAAGTGATGCAAGACCAGGACCTTCCCAGAAGCAGTACCAACCACTGTGTGAGGCCAACAGACTGCTGTATTTTTTTCCTCCCCTAAACCCATCACTAGGAGATGGAATGCAAAGGAAATAGCTGCACAACCTCAAGGGGAAAGCACATCAGATTATACACTAATTTCCTAATCAAATACACACAAAAGCAGAAGACTAGGAGTCTCACAATTTCTTATTGATTCTTTCCAGTTTGGGGAACTAATATTGGTAGACTAAATACACCACTAGCTTTACTATTTAAAGAATAATAGTAAGGGCCAGGGGGTGGTGGCACACACCTTTAATCCCAGCACTCAGGAGGCAGAGGCAAGTGGATCTCTGTGAGTTCGAGGCCAGTCTGGTCTACAAGAGCTAGTTCCAGGACAGGCTCCAAAAACTACAGAGAAACCCTGTCTCAAAAAGCAAAACAAAACAAAACAAAAAAAAAAACAAAGCAAAAAGAATAATAGTATGTCTACTTCATACTGATAAAGATATATGTAACAGTTATTGTATGAATACAGAAAAGACACAAAAAAATCAAAAGCATTAAACAGTTTGGTTTAAAATACTCAATATACTTCTATATTTTGTCATTATTCATAATTATACACTCTCTCACTAATGAGTTTTACTTTGTACTTTAAGATAAAATATTTCGAACTTATAAGACCATAATCTCTTGATCAAGGAGCTTGGTATTCTTCAGTCTTAACAGAGTGCACAGGTCAGTAATCAATTATGCACCAAAATAAACTTGAGTTGTATGACAAGATACTAAATCTTTACAGTTGAAAGTTCAGAAAAAGAAGATATTGGCAAAATATCTAAAAACCCTTAGAACATTTGTTTTAAACCTCCTTCTACATCCCTACTCCTTAACTTCTTATTGGTAAAATTTATTTACGCTAGTGATGCTAGCAAACAAATCTGCCTTGTGCCTATGTTACCTAACTCCAATCAGCGATATATAAAATTATGAAATATGTGTACCTATTTAATTTTTCAATTGGTGTTGTTTTTACATAAACTGATTTACATCTAAATTTTGAGACTAAAAAATGTCTTTCTATTAAAGTTTTTCTTTATTCAGTGTGATATTAAAACCTCAATATTTTTCTGTAATTTAAACACTCATTTCTTAGGTCATGCAAATAAATATATTTTACTTGGTATCTACTATGCATCATATACCTTTCTAGGTTCTCAACTTGGAAAAACTAATCTATTCTTTAAATGAAATAAACTGATATAATGACTAATCTATTCTTTAAATGAAATAAACTGATATAATAAATAACAATATACTGGCTATAATATGTTGATACTAGAGACTCCTTTGAAATGCAGCAAGAATATAGGGAATGGATTATCTAAGCCATCATGAAGAAAAAGCAGTATTTCAACTAAGGACAAATAGAAATGAATTTTTACTTAGCAAAGACTATCATGTAAATGATAGAAATGTAAGATTTCAGGTAATTTCTTTTGAAATCAGTACTACTGAAAGTTTAGTTCATATCTATGGGTGGGCCACAAATTGTTTTTTATCAAGCATATAAAGATGAGTGTAAGAAACATTAATAACAAAATGACAGGATAATATTATGCCTTGTTAAAGCTAAAAAGATAATTATAGCTTACTTATTATTTCATTTATCTAGTTATTCATTTTTGTTGAACTTTACAAAAGTACCAGATCATAACACATCAAAAAATTTAAAAAGAACAGTTTGAAAAGGGCTATTATTGAGTGAATTGAACTCTGATTTTACATAGGTTATTCCAGCTTTAAAAGTGGTTTTTAGATCTAAAGTATACTCTAACAGGTTTCCCATGACACAGAAAGACCTTAAATCATTTAGGTGATGAGCCATTTTAATTAAGTATTATTTTACTATGCTGGTCAAAGGCCGTGACCATGTTAGTGTATGCAACAAACCTGGTCCACGGTCTTTGGCACACATTACTAAAAGATGATTGCAGAATAGCATTGTAGTTAATTTTTCTCATACTTGAAGGCAATATTACAATTAGGTGATATAGTTCTTGTATTTCTTTAGAATCATCTTTATTTTATTTAATGGTACTATTCCCTAAACTATTTCTGTTAACAAAAAGACAAAAAAATTCAGATAAAGGAAATCTTGGAAGCTAAACTTAGAACCATTTCCTATATAAGGGACTCTACTAGTAGAATTTCCAAAACAACCTGAAATACAGATTATTGTTATATGTTACTAATTCTTGTGGGATGGCAATATTAAAAAACATCCTGAGGCTGAATATAAGTTCCAAAAAAGAGCACAACAGAAGAATTTATCAATGAAATTTTAGTCAAGCATGCAGAACTCAAGAAAATTGTGGCACGCTTATAACATTTTTCATCTTAATTAAATGGAATGGATTTACTTTATTTATGATACAATTTAAATTGTTATTTTATGAACCACACTGCAATTTGTTCATCTTAACTTACAAGTAGAATGTCAAGAGTTAAAAGGAGCATTGGGTAAAAGCATACTATACTGAGATACAAAATAACAATATATTGAGAAGCAAAAGGACATTATAATGAAATGCTGTGGTAAAGAAATCATAAAAACATATGAGTTCGGACATGTTTGTTGGACTTGGAACATATTTTAAGCACTAAATGCTTTTTACCCTGAAAATAATTACTTTATTTTCATTTAGATTCTAAAAATATTGATAAAGTTTTTCAAGCATGTGAAACTAATATAACAAAATATAAACTGTCATCAGTATTGTTAGCTTTTGACAAAGAATGAAATTATAAATGATATCAATATACATTCTTATCATATTTAAAGAGTAATAACTGAACATAAGCTACTTTCTAATAAAGACAGAGTATAATAATGATTAACATGGTCAATTCCATTAAGCATTTAAAAACTTCCTGATGGAGTACCAGCAGAGCCATCTGGACGGTAAGTGGGTCCCCACCCGGCACCTGCCCAGACGCCCTGGGAACTGGGTGCAGGCACCCTCCATCCCCCTAAACTTTCTGGCCAGTCGGCTGCAGGGCTTCCCCCGGCTACTGGCTTTTCTGCTATCCCTCCCCAGCTTGCCCCCAAGCTCCCCTTTCCATCTGCAGGGTCCTAGGATCTCACAAAGCAGCCTGCTTCAGGGCTGAGGCTCTGGGGACAAGGTGGTGAGCGCAGGTCAGCAGGGGTTTCTTTATTCCACGGAGCTGCATCTACCAAGCCTGCACTATTGCCTGCGTGGTCCTTGGCCAGCGAGTGGCCCTGATCTAGTACCAGCAGAACCACCTGGAGGAGCTGGCATCTACCAAGCTTGTGCTTTTGTCTGCGGGGTCCTTGGCCAGCAAGTGGCCCTGATCCAGTACCAGTAGAGCCATCCAGAGGGGGTCCTTAGAATCACCACCACAGCCTGCTTCAGGGAGGAGGGGATCTGAGAAACAACTCCAGTGCTGAGAGGACCTAAGAGAGGGCAGAACAAGAAAAATCCCCCAACTACACAGTCAGCCACAAAAAGGACCAAGCCACTTAGACTCTCCTGACAACATTCAAAGGAAAAGATGGGCAGGCGCCAATGCAAGAATTCCTCCAACAACCTGAAAAGCAACATGATAACACCAGGATCCAGCAAATATGCAACAGGAAGCCTTGAAAAACCTACTCCAGAAGTACTAGAAGAAATCGACTTTAAACGTAACATTATGAAAGTGATAGAGACCATTAAAGAGGATCTGAAAAACTCCTTTAAAGAAATGGATGAGAAGACTAACAAAAAGTTAGAAGAAATGAATGAATCCCTCAGAGATACACTAAAAAAGCAAGAAAAAGCAATCAAACAGGTAATGGAAAGAGTTCAAGACTTCAAAACCGAAATGGAGGCAATGAAGAAAACACAAGCAGAGGGATGGCTGGATATGGAAAATCTGGGTAAACGAACAGGAACTACAGAGACAAGTATAACCAACAGAATACAAGAGATAGAAGAAAGAATCTCAGACGCTGAAGATACGATAGAGAAAATAAAGTCACTGATCAAAGAAAACGACAAATCCAACAAATTCTTACACAAAACATCCAGGAAATCTGGGACACCATGAAAAGACCAAACCTAAGAATAATAGGGGTAGAAGAAGGAGAAGAATTACACCTCAAAGGCCCAGAAAATATATTCAACAAAATTATAGAAGAAAACTTTCCCAACCTAAAGAAGGATATTCCTATGAAAGTACAAGACGCATACAGAACACCGAATAGACTGGATCAAAAAAAAAACAAAAAAAACAAAAACATCCCCTCGCCATATAATAATCAAAACACAAAACATACTAATAAAGAAAGAATATTAAGAACTGCAAAGGAAAAAGGTCAAGTAACGTATAAAGGTAAACCTATCATAATTACACCTGACTCTCTATGGAAACCATGAAAGCCAGAAGGTCGTGGATAGATGTGTTGCAGACAATAAGAGACCATAGATGCAAGCCCAGACTACTATACCCAGCAAAGCTTTCTTTCATCATAGATGGAGAAAACAAGATATTCCAGGATAAAAACAAATATAAGCAATACATAGCCACAAACCCAACCTTACAGAAAGTACAAGAAGGAAAACCACAACGAAAGGAAGCTAATAACACCCATAATAACACAGACATCTAACAACCCTATGCCAGTACAACTCATAGAAGGGAAACACACAAACTCTACCACCCCCACCCCCCCAAAAAAATAATAACCAGAGTTAACAACCACTGGTCATTAATATCACTTAATATCAATGGACGCAATTCACCTATAAAAAGGCACAGGTTAAGAGAATGGATACAAAAACAGGATCCAACATTCTGTTGTTTACAAGAAACACACCTCAACCACAAAGACAGACATTATCTCAGAGTAAAGGCTTGGGAAAAGGTTTTTCAATCAAACGGCCCTAAGAAACAAGCAGTTGTGGCTATACTAATATGGAACAAAATCGACTTCAAACTAAAATCAATCAGAAGAGATGGAGATGGACACTTTATACTCTTAAACGGAATAATCCATCAGGATGAAGTCTCAATCCTGAATATATATGCCCCTAATATAAAAGCACCCACATATGTAAAAGAAACACTATTAGAACTTAAAGGACACATCAAACCCCACACACTAATTGTAGGAGATTTCAACATTCCTCTTTCACCAATGGACAGGTCAATCAGACAGAAAACAATCCAAAGAATCAATGAAACAAAGAGCTGGTTCCTTGAGAAAACCAACAAGATCGACAAACCCCTATCCAAACTAATCAAAAGGCAGAGAGAGAACATTCATATTAACAAGATCAGAAATGAAAAGGGGGACATAACAACAGACACTGAGGAAATTCAGAGAATCATTAGGTCTTACTACAAAAGCCTATATGCCACAAAATTGGAAAATGTAAAAGAAATGGACAGTTTTTTAGATTAATACCATATACCGAAATTAAATCAAGACCAGGTGAACAATTTAACTAGACCTATAAGTCGCAAGGAAATAGAAGCTGTCATCAAAAATCTCCCAACCATAAAAAGCCCAGGACCAGATGGTTTTTATGTAGAAATCTACCAGAACTTCCAGGAAGAGCTAATACCTATACTCCTTAAGGTGTTTCACATAATAGAAACAGAAGGGTGAATGCCAAACTCTTTTTATGAAGCTACAGTTACCCTGATACCAAAACCACACAAAGACACAACCAAGAAAGAGAATTACAGACCAATCTCACTCATGAACATCGATGAAAAAATTCTCAATAAAATACTGGCAAACTGAATCCAAGAACACATCAAAAAAGTCATCCATTATGATCAAGAAGGCTTCATCCCAGAGATGCAGGGCTGGTTCAACATATGGAAATCTATCAATGTAATCCATCATATAAATAAACTGAAAAGAAAAACCATATGATCATTTCATTAGATGCTGAAAAAGCATTTGACAAAATTCAACACCCCTTTATGATAAAGGTCTTGGAGAGATTAGGGATACAAAGTTCATATCTAAATATAATAAAAGCAATATACAGCAAGCCGACAGCTAACATCAAATTAAATGGAGAGAAACTCAAAGCGATTCCACTAAATTCAGGAACAGGACAAGGCTGTCCACTCTCTCCATATCTCTTTAATATAGCGCTTAAAGTTCTAGCAATAGCTATAAAACAGAATAAGGAGATCATCGGGATTCGAATTGGACAGAAAGAAGTCAAACTTTCGTTATTTGCAGATGATATGATACTGTACATAAGTGACCCCAAAAACTCTACCAAAGAACTTCTACAGCTGATAAATACATTCAGTGATGTGGCAGGATACAAGATCAACTCAAAAAAATCAGTAGCCCTCCTATACACAAAGGATAAAGAAACAGAGATGGAAATCAGAGAAACATCACCTTTCACGATAGCCACAAATAGCATAAAGTATCTTGGGGTAACTCTAACCAAGGAAGTAAAGATCTATTTGACAAGAATTTTAAGACCTTGAAGAAAGAAATTGAAGAGGATACCAGAAAATGGAAGGATCTCCCATGCTCCTGGATTGGTAGGATCAATATAATAAAAATGGCAATTCTACCAAAGGCAATCCATAGATTCAATGCAATCCCCATCAAAATCCCAACAAAGTTCTTCACAGAACTTGAGAGAACAATAACTAACTTTATATGGAAAAACAAAAAGCCCAGGATAGCCAAAACAATCCTATACAATAAAGGAACTTCAGGAGGCATTACCATCCCGGACTTCAAACTCTATTACAGAGCTACAGTATTGTACTTGGTATTGGCATAAAAACAGAGACATTGACCAATGGAATCAAATCAAAGACCTGGATATTAATCCACAAACCTATGAACACCTCATATTTGACAAAGAAGCTAAAAGTATACAATGGAAGAATGAAAGCATCTTTAACAAATGGTGCTGGCATAACTGGAGGTCAACCTGCAGGAGAATGAAAA
>PVIU01023445.1:0-27414 GCA_004026605.1 Ondatra zibethicus
AGAGAGAGAGAGAGAGAGAGAGAGAGAGAGAGAGAGAGAGAGAGAGAGAGAGAGAGAGAGAGAGAGAGAGAGAGACACCAGTGGTCCAACCGTACAGATCTTAGATTTGGCAAATGAGGAAGATATCATAGAGGAGAGAATTGTTACTATCATATCCCTAATATCACACTCTAAAAACTGGCTTTTCTCCCTTCCACACATATGCTTGCTTTCTAATCTCAACTATTCTCTTTCTTAAACTTCTGTTATGAGTATAAACAACCTTATATACTTCATGCCCTCTATATAAAGGACATTCAAAACGCATAGACATGAGTGACTTGCACATAAACATAAGTATAGTAGCAGCAGATTCAACACTGGAATTCAAACAGAAAAATATAAAGATCATAATTAAGAAAAAAAGATGGTGAATAAGAAAGCAAACCTCATGTAGCAGTTTTCGTCTGATATGCTTTATTCTATAATGTGTTCCTGGGCCCCACAGTTTGTATACCCCTCCTCCATTATTTGCTTTCCCCTTTAGATCTATGGTAGTTAACTAAAATTTGTATGTATAACTGACAACTTTTTTTGCTGTTTGTGGTGGTGGTAGTAGTGATGATTTGGAATTGCTGATGCTACCTTTTAAATCATTAATTCCTGCAACTTATTCATGTTTGATGTTATAGTTGGAACCCAATAGCACACTAATCTCAAGAAAACAAATGAGACTGAATTTCTTCAACTGGTTTCTTCCATTTTGGTATTCCATGAACACCTGAGACCTCTCCACTTAAAACATAGCCATAATGCCTACATCTGTAATTCCTTCATTTAAACTATATAGCTTCAAAGAAAGAAAGAAATGTCAATTAAAATATGCTAGTTAAGTCTTTATGAGTTCTCTGTCCTTATCAGCATATGCTGCAACCTCTGGGGGTTACTCAACCTAATTGGTGAATGATTTCTTTTTTATTGTTAATTTTTGTTTTGTTTTGTTTTTCAAGACAGAGTTTTCCTGAATAGTCCTGCTCTCTGAAGAGCCTTGGCTGTCCTATAACTTGCTCTGTAGACCGTGCTGGCCTTGAATTCAGAGATATCCCTGTCTCTGCCTCCAGAGTGCATAGGTTAAAGTCATGCACCATCACCTCTTAGCTGACGATAGATCTCTTAAGTATACCCTTTTTTTTCTCCTTCTCTGCAACGAAATGTGAGAAATCACCACCTAATGCAAGCAAATATATCCATTAAGTTCAGTCTGAATGCTAAGTGTGGTTCTTACGCACATTACTGCTTTCACGAAGCAAAGTTCCCAGAATAGCATTTCTAAATGTGGTTCAACAGAATTCCTATGAGTCAGTAATATGGCTTCTAATAATACTAGTAGATATAATTAGAAACACTTCCCATATGCCTGATACACATGCAATATACAGTTAAATTTCAGAAAGCCGTGAGAAACTAAAATTCCAAAGGTTATGTAATTTCCCAATGTACATAATAAATAGAAGGATAAGTATTTGAAGTTCTGTTTGTTACATTCTAAAATAACACATGCTTTATGAGGTGTGTTATACTACATTAATTTACTGTTTGGGTCTAAAAAATGGTAAAAGTAGCTGAAGAAAGGCAGTAAATGAAGTTTCACTCACCATTTAAAGCAGAAAAATCCCTTCCTTCAGTGTCCAATATGCTACCAAAGAGTAGTACTATAGGAATTTCTGACTCAACATATGTTAATAAACCATAATGAAAACTAGTTTTAATTTTAGAAGTACCATAAGTAAAAGTGAAGCACATTAAATTAGCTTAAAAAATCTTTAAAATGTTTATTATTGCCCAGTTTTTATAATAATGAGAATGAGTAGTTGGATTAAAGTTACATAAGCCTGAGTGAGATCTTTTCTGAGCATATTTCGCACTTGCTGAAGCAGTTCTTTTTTTACGAGGCAGGAGCTAAAAGCATACTAGAGTAAAAGAAAAGTATAAATATTAAAATGCAAAACTATTATGGCAAGAGTACAAACGTGTCTCAGTGAACTGCTTACCTTTAAAATCTAAATTTTCTTATAAAAGGTTTATTTTAAGAAAAGTCCAATTCTATTCAGTGCAAATAATATTCTTACAGTAACAGCCTGTTTTTCAGTTAATTGCTGCTTGTCTCCTTGGATATAATCATTTGCATAATTGTGATTCCTTTCAATAATAAAAATGGATTATATAATCTTGGAGAAGCAAACATCATAAAATTTAAATTTACAAGAAATTCAAGGAATAAATGTTCCATGATAACAGAACTATTAACATCTACCAAAAAAATAAAGTTTCTAATGCTTTAGCCTACATAATAATAGCAAATTGCTTTGGCATACACTGCTCTTCAAATGCCATTCAAATTTTAAATCTCATTTTGAAAATAAAGTACTAAAAGGAGTATCAGTAGTACCAGTCATAGATAAATATTTATAATAAGTGTGGGCATGGGTTTGGAAGCAGAAATACCGGAACAATTTTACCTCCCTGAAGTACAACAGCAAAAACAGAAGCTACAGTACACTTGAATGTCTTTCTAATTTGTACATTACAATCTATTTAGCTTCCACACTTCCGGCAGTCAAATCCAATACCCAACGGCCCTAAACAACCTTAGTCCCCATTCTCTGTAATTATGGATTTGACCCAGATGCTTCTGCAAGCCAGCAATGATAAATACCAGAGCTGTTTGGCAGCTGCCAGTTGATTCTTGAGGAAATTCAAGTGGATGAAGCCAGTTATATAACTGTGACACTGGCAGAAGATAGCACCTGGTTGGTAACATACTGTGTTCCCCCTCTGTTTCTAAGCCAGAGTCAATAGGCATTTTCTTTCTGTATTAACTATTCAAATCCCATATAAAACATTCCCTGTGCAGGATTTCAATGTGTAGAGTAAATTGCTTTCAAGCTACAGAAAATATATCTGTTAAAGAATTTAATTTGCTAATGTGGTATTGAGTCACAAGTGACTATAAGTACAATTTTGTATTTTGTATCTCAAAAAACTATATGAAGTATTTTGAATGTTTCACCAGGAAAAAATTCATTGGTATTTAAGGAAACATTTTTGTTTAACATGATTAACAGAAGGTAACACACATGTATTTCAAAATTTTTTATGGTATTCTATTAATATAGATATTATTTATATTACTTATCACTTAACAATAAAGATCATTCAAATAATAATCAGTGTATCTTAGTTAGTGTTACAATGGCTGTGAAGAAACACCATGACCAAAGTCACTTGGGGACGAAAGGGTTTATTTGGATTTTACTTCCATATCATTGTTTATCAATGAAGGAAGACATGACAGAAACTCAAGAAGGGCAGGACCCTGGAGGCAGGGTCCACATAAGTATGTATATATAACTTTACAAAATGAACCTCCATTGCAGAGGTACACCAGGGTGTCTAATCTGCTGGAACAGAGGGAGATGAGTATCATAATTCACTAGTATATGAGGAGCTTGGAAATTTGGACTGTACTCAAATTGTAGGTCCAATTTTGTTAAGTTTCATGTAAATATTAATAAAGAGCTGGAGGAAATAAATTTATGAACAAATTATATCTAAACATTCAGGTTTTTAAAACACAGAAGCCTTTTTAAAACACAGATTGCAATCTGTATCTTAACTTATGAAGACAGAAAATAGTGACTTTATTTAGTTTGGTTAATAGGGCAATGTTTTAAGTTTTTGATCAAATGGCTACATCACTGTTGGTATACAGTGACAGAGCATTTAAGAGGTGAGAACTAATGGAAGAAAGTTTCTGGAAAGACCTTTAAATATGCTGTTGTGATCCTTACCTCTTCATCTCTTGATTTCCCTTTGCTTCCCAGTTGCAATGAGGTTAATATGCTTGTTGCACAACATACTACACTGTCGTAATGCTTTTGTGTGGCCATTGGTGATGAGATTTAACAGCCATTTGAGTGAAAACTCTGACTCCATGAGCCAAGAAAACCTTAATCATAGTAGCAAAAAGCCAGATAATACATATTGAGAAGACTTTAAAAGAAGAAAGATTTAAATGAGTTGCCAGTAATTCAACTTAGACTACAAACCTTATAAAAAGACATAAAAATAATGTGAGCAAAAGTTCCAATTTACCACCAGAAAATCAATTGTAGTATATATAATATATGACTGCTGATAGCATGAAATAATGTATGTATAATCAGGATGGTGACTAATAGGGTACCTTCTGAAAATTCATTTAATATTTTCATTATTACTGTTGATGTTATAGTGATGGGTTCCCTTTGAATGCTGTAATTCCCTTTCCTTTCCATTTCATCAAAATCACCTTACATTGGAAGTTCCAGTGAGTTCAATCTGTATTTGTTTGCCCATTTATATCCTCTTCTGTGATAATGCACAAAAGGTCTTAATATACACATAGGTCATTATGCTTCTCTTTGCACTGCAAAATTTCCATATTCCTGTGGGACTGATCACATGAGTTTTAGAAGAACAAGCTACATTTCCATAAAATAGCTCTCTTGAGTAAACTGACTAATCATGAATAATAGGCATGGAAAGGATTAGGCTGAGAAGAACTTATGTAAAAGTCATTAATTTGAACAAAAAGATAACCTCAAAACCATATCTGCATAGACACAAAAATATTGTATGTCTATCAAGAAAAATATAAAATGGCTTCTTCTCACAGAGCATTATTTTGCAAAAAAAAAAAAAAGGAACAGATTGACTGTAGCCTTGATCTATCATTTTTAATACATTAGTAAGAGGGTAAAGCTCTAAATTTTAGGAGTATTACGAGAAATATTCACTCCTTAGTACTAGTTTCCCTGAAGAAACTTTAACTTCCGTGCCTTTTACACTATCACTCACTCCATTCTATTGAGGTAAAGCAAGATACCTAGGAGGTGAATTTTGCATACAGCTTTTGTTCATATTATTGTAATGGGCCAAGATTCTGAAAATTATAAGCATTCTTCCTGTTCTCACATCTGACTAGTTTGAGACAGCACCTCTTAATAATTGGTATGCTCTGGAAAACCAAATTTAACTTCAGGTAGGCAGTTTCATGACTGAAAAGGGGTAATGCTAAACCACTGCTTCAAAAACAATTTAATAATTTTGATGGTTTAATATCCATCTTCTACTCACAGTGCTCCTGATTAATTGGTTTTGAAACTGGACAAATAATGTGTGTTATCAATAATTGAACATCTGAAGCCTTATTTGTTCAAATAAGACTGCAGCATATAAAAACCTAGACAAATATATTGGGATTCAACCTGTAGGTCAGAAAAACAAAACAGCCAGCCACAGCGCTTACCTCTGCCTCAGTACAAAATGGTGATCCTGCCTCCAGGAATCCTCAGACTGAGACTATGTTTGAGAGCTGTCTCATCCTATCTTATATTCCTCTCTAGGGCTGGTTTTTATGGAAAACTAATATGGCTACTGAGATTAAAGTTGTGTGTCACCACTGCTTGGTCTGTAAGGCTAACCAGGGCAACTGTTTTATTCTCTGATTTTCAGGCAAGCATTATTTATTAAAATACAAATGAACTATCACTATACAAGGCCACTTATTACTTCTGTGTTTGTAAGGTAGAGTAGAGCAATGTATTCCAGGTTCATGAACATTATTTAATATAGTAACTCTGCAAATAAAATAGCATAATAAAAATATATTACAGAAGATACAACAGAATCTTACAGAAATAGCTTGTATTTGGTTTACTCTAACTCTAGGTGTTTTAATATTCAATTATTTCTTTTCCCCTCACTGTCTTCAACAATCAGTGGTTCCTGACTTTTTAAATCATTTAAACTCTGTATATTTCAAATCATTTAAACTCTGTATATTCAAATTAAAAATGGTAAGGCCATATGCTGTATGAATGGTTCTTAAAGACCTCTTATCCTTATTTCAGTGCTCATGGAGATGGTAATAAATTTTATTAGGCAATATATTTAACCTAATTGTGTGACTTTTCAGAAGGAAGACTTTGACATTTCAAAGTGAGATGGAGCATTAGAAGGATATGTATAGCTGACATAAAAAAGACAGAAATTTATGATGCTGCAAAAGAATGTAATTTTTCCAAGAAAAAAGTCTTATCTTCTGGAAATTGCCTGAATATATTACATATTTGCAACACTAAGAAAAAAGAACAATTTTGGCAATACTTGCTAACTCTGACTTTCCTTAGTGCCTGCCAATGAATCATTTCGAATTACATTCACAACTCTCTCTACATGCAGATGCACACACACACAAACAATATATATATGTATATATATACATATATATATATATACACAAATTTTTTACAGATAAAAATAAGCTATAAATTCTGTCACATACTGTCCTGAAGCAGGACCTGCCTAGAACTGAAATGGCTCACATATGACAAAGATCTGCTGAAGCTATTATGAAAAGACCATGATAATTCAGTGGGCAACATGGAGCTAGGGTTTTAAGAATGCTTTTAAAACCTGATATTAGATAAAATATTCAAGGAAGTGAATGTTCAACTTCTGGTAAGTGTAACAGCAAATGGAAATTAGGACTTACAAACCTTAGGCACATCAGTATTTTTGAATATCTGTTATAAGCAGACATTGTATTCAATTTAAGCATACCATCTAAGCATACAACAGATAATGGGGAAACCGTTTTTTTTTTCATATACACACTTCAAAACAAATACCAGTCAATGTGGAAACAGGGAAACTCAATTCATAAAACCAGAGTACAAAATATAAAGAGAAACAGAAAGAAGGCAATTTACGAGCGGTAACCTCTGTATGGTCCTCCTGCCTAGTGACAAGTAAGTACAAGATTTTTGAACCTTCTTTGTAATAGAAAAGTGGTTCTGCAATGAAAATAAGGCTTGCATGGGCTGGGAACCAAGTCCATCATTACACTTAGGTTGTGAGAACTATTACGCAGCTGCACAATGTAACAATTTGAAATCAGCTGAGAGCAATTGGGGAATAGATTTTTGACAGCTTATTTCTGTAAATCTCAAAAAAGAAAATTTGGAAGGTGTTATCATCCTGGATTTTTTGAAAATATCACTTGGCCTCTGATGACAAAACATGGACCAAAGCAGGGTCAGTCAGAAATATTTGCTTTCCTTTTCTCCCTCACCCCTACTTTTTCCCCCATTATCTTTTGTGTCCTTCAGACCAAAGGAAAAATAAACTCCGCTTTTATACTCTCGGTTCTAAATCATAGCTATACTTCGAAATCACCTAGACAGTTTTAAAAGTCACAATACCCATGCCTCACACTCAAAGATTCTATTTCCTTGGTCTGGGATGAGGCTCAGGCTCTGGGATTTCTTAAATCTTCTCAGATGATTCCTATGTGCAGCTGTGGTTACAGAGAGTCAGTCCAGACACTGCTTTTCAATGTATCATCATGGGATCACATGTATCAGAACCCTCTGGTGTATTTATTAAAGTATAATATTCTGGAGGTTACCTCTTATTAAATCAAATTTCAGACAACAGGTAACTTATACTTAACACATTAACAAGTGACAGTTTTTTTATACCAGTAATGATGCAGTTCTCTGTACTTTTAATTTTGAAGCACCAATATACATTTTTCAAAGGAGATAAATTCATATAGGCATACATATAATATATATGTAAGTGCTATATGTTTATTATCTCTTTAACTCAGTCTACTCATACTTCATTAATGATAATTACCTTATTGCTCCTTTGAAAATTGCATGGTATTCAGAATATGATGCGTAGAAAAGGTGACATTTCTTGGAAAAAATAACTGCATTTTATAAGGATAATGCAAGAATTTCATTTTTATTTTAAAAGTGAAAATTTCTTTATCTGGAATTCTGTTATCAGCAAAATATAATTGAAGACAAAGAAAATATGTAAGTATAGAATTGATCAACAGGATTACTATTACCTGATGATGGTGATTGTGACAAATAAGTCACTCTTAACTTATATCCTCCAGTGAGTTATTATTTTAACTTTTAAATTCTGATCGTTAATTTGCTTAAGTTATGAGTTAATGTTGCCAATAAAAATATACATAAAAGTTCATGAAGTCCATTATGTGTTTTGCAAAGTAAAAATACAAAGTTAGTGTTCTGAATCCTGCAGCCAATTCAGAAGGAAATGATGGGAGTGGTAAATAACATGGTTTTATGGAGAATTAGAAAAGTAGTCAGTTTTCATACTCAATCCTATAACTAAGTATAAATACAGAGAGCCATATCATGTTACCCAAACTACTCATTTCCTTAACTTCAATAGAGAAGTGAGAAAGAAATTCAAATGAAAGCTCACATTACAGAATTTTTACAAAAATAAGTACCAGAACACTGCTTAGGTCACTGTAGCACCTAGACTATAGACAAACCTACGTATTGGAATAATGTATGATTCATTAGTATACAATTAAATGACAGTATAACATATTTAATTGGATAAGAAACATATTTATCACATTTAAGGAAACTTTAACCAGATAAATTCAGTGAAATAAAGTTCTGGTGTGGAGAGTAGAGGAATTCCTGAATAAATGTGTGTTGTTGACATGGGCACAACCATGTCAATAATCGATGCCTCAGACCCATGGAAATTTTACAAAGCCTTCCTCTATTCTGAGTGAGAATTTGGACAGCATGTTCAAAAATTAGTAACCCCAGTTCCCTCCAGGATGTTTATAGCCAGAGACTGTTGACCTATAGAGACCTTCTACTGAGAATAGCTAACTATTACCATATGCTGTAAAGAATAGACACAATGAAATTTTATATTGCTATTTATTAGATACCACTCCATCAGAGTATGCCTGGCCCACTTGACCCCAGATTTTCTGTATTTGTGCCTGTATATCTGTCCTTTCTTCATCCTTTCATGGCCCTATATTCAGGTCAAAGAACTATTCCATTCAGGACATAACCTTCTGACCCACAGAGAGTTAATCTGCTATATGTCAATAATTAGTTTGTCCTGTGTTACTCAGTTTTGTGGAATAATCTCCATAAATTTAGGAAAAGGAGCAGATTGGAATGATTTATATACTTCTTTAGCAGCCACGATTGCAATTCACTTTGTTTTATTTGATTTCATTAATGTGTCTTAGGAAACCAAAAATTACATTTTCACTATTTATTAAAGATTTAAGGAGCTTCTATGGTGATATTTAAGATAATCATCAGTCTGACTACAGAGCAAGGCCAGTTCAGGCACCCTCTCCTCTATTGCTTAGAGTCTTATCTGGGGTCATCCTTGTTAATTTCTGGGAAATTTTCTAGAGCCAGGTTTCTTGCTAACCCCAAAATTGTACCCTCAATCAAGATATCTCTTTCCTTGCTCCCATAACTGTCGTTCCTCCATCTCAACTATCCCAGTCCCTCAAGCTCTCTAACAACAGATGGAAACAGAGAGAGAGAGAGAGAGAGAGAGAGAGAGAGAGAGAGAGAGAGATCCACATTGGAGCACTGGACTGAGCTCCCAAGGTCCAGTTGAAGAGCAGAAGGAGGGAGAGTATGAGCAAGAAAGTCAAGACCATGAGGGGTTTACCCACTGAGACAATGTGCCTGAGCTAATGGGAGCTCAACAACACCAACTGGACTGGGAATGAATGAGCATGGGATCAAGCTAGTCCCTCTGAATGTGGTTGACAGTTGGGACAGACTGAGGGACCAATGACAGTGGCACTGGGATTTGTCTTTAATGCATGCACTGGCTTTCTGGGATCCTGTTCTCCTTGAATGTATACTTTGCTCAACCTGGATGTAGTGGGGAGGGACTTGGGCTTCCTCCCACAGGGCAGGGTGCCTTGCTCTCTCTTAGGATTGGAAGGGGATTGGGGGAGAGCATGTGGAGGGAGTGAGAGGAGGGTAGGCAGTGGGAATTTGGATTGGTATTCTTTAAAGTAATAAAATAATAATAATCATAAAGAGTTAAGGAGATTAGAAAAATATAAGCATTCTCTCTAAATAGTCCAATCCCATGTAACTTCAACTAGGAATTGTCACAAGGGAAAATAAGTGTGACATGTTCAATCACGATCTTTAAGTTTTATATTGCAGTGTTTGTTTGCCTTTTTGTTTTAATATAAGACTTTACTATGATTTCAAATTTTGTTCCATAAGAACCTGGCTACATTTGTGGGAAAACAAATAGACTTTTTAGTTACTCAATAATTATTATTTATAATGGTTAAACTTTTCAAAATATTATTTTATGCCACTAGACATCAGTATTCTGTTACAATAAATACAAATTCCATTATATTTAGAAATAGTTATTCTTTTCTTATATATTTATTATCTATATTTTCAGATACAATTTATATAATTGCAGTTGGCTACATACACACTCTCCATTGGGTACTTATTAGTAGACAAAAGCATATATATTTCTACATTTGTGGACTGAAAAAGTAGTGAAATTTTTTTAAAAAGAAGTAACCAGTGAATCAGAATAAGGCGAATGTTTAACATCACAGGTTCTTTCACACTATTTCAAACATGGGAGTAATTCCATAAAATGAGATGCAAACAATATGAATAATTATATTAAAACCATGTCTTAAAGTGATAGTCAATTTTAAAATATTTAGAATGTTTTGAGAAAAAAATAAATCAAGATCTGTGACCTTTAACAAGCAGTTTTCTTTAGAACAATTTCAGCAAGGTTGTGATCATGACTATTACCATATCATACCACCACTGTTGTAAAATCAGAATTCAGCCAGAATGATCCTCTCACAAAAGACAATCTTCCTCTTTAGTCATTGAGCAAGTAGATTTTAAAAAAATGAGTCAGCAAATGATTTGTAAGTTACTATTTTGATATTGGCCCTGGGTAAGTAGTACAAACATAGTTTTAATTTTTATTACATATACTTATCAATTTGTGTGTATGTGTGTGTTACAATTTCTATCTTTTATATGAATATTACTCTGTGTGAAACTGAAGGCTGTCTCATCACTCTGTCCCTTTGTATGTTTGTATCTGTATCCACGTGTCTCTATATGTCCTTTTGTTGTGGGACTGTGGGTTTCTGCACTTCATAAAGGGTTTTGATCTTCTGTTATGACTAGCACAAATAGTATCACATGGAAAAGGAATGAGATGCTGTACAGAAATTTTTAACTGACTTTTACAAGGAAATAAAGCACTAGCTACAACTGACCCAGATAAGAAAGAGTACTATAAACATCACTATTTATCAACCAATATCCATAAATACTGTGTTCAATATTAATAGTTAATGTTCATTTTATTCAGTTACTTTCAACCTCTATTGTAGCTGTTTTTGGCAAATGATATACATGTGTTAGTCTGGGTCAAGAGCATGGAAGAGTACTAATGTGCTGCAGGAGCTACTTCTGCTCCTTCAGCCAATAGCCTTTAAGATACCAGCCAGCAGCGGTAGCCGTGTGCTCGCTCTCTTGCTTCTGGTTTCCGGCTGTTAGACATTTTTCCTGATCGTGCAGAGGGCTGTTGTCTGGGACAGTGATATGTAAGTTTTTTCCCTTTAAATAAATAACCATTTTATTAATCACAATTCCAAACTGGTGTGGGATTGTTTTATGACTTACACCTTCACTAATGTAAGATTACAGCTATATGTTAGCTTAGGTTGTAAAAGTTGAGTACATGGGAAATTCAAGGCAAGTAAGATTGATTGTTACAGTGTTCTCTTAAGGGCAGTTCAAGCAAATAAGCTGAGTAGACAGTATAATAGCAGTTTTAAGTTTTGAGTGATATCAAACATCAAAGTGTATTATTAGCTCTGTGAAGTTCAGGAAAGCTTCTAGTCTCTTAGCATGTAAAAGATATTTTTATAATATTATATCATGTGGTGTGTGTGTTTGTATGTGTATGTATATATGTACACCATGCTGTGCATAAGAAGGCTAGAGGACAACATTTAAGCGTCAGTTCTGTTTTTCTATCATATTGGTCCCTGCAATAAAACTCAGGTTGTCAGACTTGGCAGCAAACCATTTTTCTCTGTTGAGCCATTTTCCTCGTCCATAAACATAATACTGATCAAGGCAATTGAAACATCTGGCGATTGTAACTTTCATATCCATAGGCTAAATCTAGCTAAAGTGATGTTGTTACTCTGTTCATATAGTTCTAAGAGTATTTATTTTCTGAGAGTAAAATATCACAGCTAAAATAAGGATATTATCTACTAATCCCACTTGTCTGAAAGATTTTATGTGAGAATGATAAAAGAAAAAATCCAATTGTTATACCAAGCATGCCATATAAATTCTTCGTGATAAAGATATGTTAGCGATTTTACAAAGGTTTGATGACATCAGTCTTATATTCAAGAACTGTGGACACTTGCTAGAAGCAGCTGCTTAAAGATTTGGGAAGTCATTATATAGTGGAATTTCCAATAGATCATGGCTTTTTTTTTAGTGACACCAGCAAAACATAGAATAATTTTTGGAAGCTAGACCAGGTACATTGTTGAAAAAGAAAAGATACTGACATACAATACCGATCGAACCAGAATTAAATTAACAATTCCAGAAGATGGGGACATTTAGACACAAAAGACCAGACTGGAAACCTAAATCCTACATGAAAACAGACTTAACCAAAGATATGTTTTACCTAAGAACCATGTTTTCTACATATGTATGATTGTAACATGAAACTCATGAATTTTTCCTTATATATAGAAGTGATTTTTATTGGTTAAATAAATTCCTGAAAAATATAAATATTACTTTATAAAGTCAAAGAGTTGTTTTCAACTATGATGATGTTAAATGTGTTGAGATACTATATACTAAGTTTTCTGCATTGAACCTAAATATAAACAGAACTACCTCATGAAAATGAAAGTAGGGGAAACTACACACAGAGGAAAAGGCAATACAAAATCAGAACAGACATTTGTGTGATGATGCAAACCAAGTCACAGATTTGCCAGCAACTACCCTCATGAAAGAAGGAAAATATATTTTTGTCTAGACCCTGCGCAAGAACAATGGTTAGCAACTTTCTATACCTTAATTTCAACTCAGTGGTGGTGAATTTGGATTTCTGCCTTCAAAACTATGAAAGGTTAAATTAAATTTTTTATGTGTGTGCTTTACCTGCATGTATGCCATTCTGTCATGTGTGTGACCTGGAATTGCAATCACTATGTGTACTAGGAATCCAACACAGGTACTCTGCAAGAACAGACAGTACTCTTCACCACTGAGCCATCTCTCCGTGCCTAATAAATTTTAATTTTTAAGGAACCAGTCTTATGGAAATTTGTTTGAGAAGCTCAGAGAACTTGATAAAAAAAAACATTGCAAAATTGACTAGTTTAGGTGTTAAGACACTACTGAGAGATACAAATAAGAAAAGGAAGCAGAAATGAGTTTCTTCATTTAAAGCTTCTAAAGTAAGAACTCCATAAATCTCTGATGGAGGTTGGTGACAGGAAGCTGGAATGGTCTGGACTTTTGTTATAGCTCCTAATGGCTGTTATATTTTACAAAAGTTTCCTAAAGGTACAATGAAAGAGCAAGTATACTCATTCCTCCCATTTCTACAGCTTTTCATATTTCTTCTTATTTTACTTTGTGAGGATTTTTATATTCTTTTTGACAGAATCTTCTACATGCATAAATAGTTTAAAGAAATCTCTTGGTTTCTGCTATCAAAATAGCTCTTTTTCTTTGATGATATTTTTCCAAGAATAAACAGTTTATGTCTTTTAAATATTGATAGTACAGACAAAGAGAAAGAGAAAAGCAACTGATAACCTACATTACTTACAGAAGCATAATACATTTACAGCTAGATATTTTCCTGAAACTCACATCAAAGTATAGGGGAGATATACTTGAGGTAAAAACACAGGTTTTGTATGTGGTAGGATTTTTGATTATTTTATTGATACTTTGACACCTGAAACCCAAATTAAAGTTGCAGACACATTAAAAGACTGACTCATGACACTTTCATAGTGAAAAATTCCTTCCTAATTCACTGCACAACTACAAACCTGTGTTGCCCACTCTACCTTAAATATTAATGATTACAATGGATGTTTTCTTAATATATTTGGCATCTCCTTATGTCTAGTATTCACCAATTAAAAGTGGGAAGTTGGTATATTTGCTGTGTTTGACCTTGGTTGTGTGCAGGAGTCTCCTAAGAGGAAAACCTACAAACACTGTGTCTAGGGCTAGGTTCTAGTTGTTCAAGTCCACACTATGCTGCAGATATTGTGGTTGTATATGATGTTCCAATATTCTTAAGTGGTAAGGCTACATGAAAACCATGTGTGTACAAATCTATTTCTTAGTCAAAAGTTTTTCAATTTTGCTACATTAATTAATTAATTAAGTTGTTTGCTTAATTAATTAATTAAGTTGTTTGCTTAGTGTGTGTGTGTGTGTGTGTGTGTGCGTGTGTGTGTGTGTGTGTGTGCGCGCGCGCGCGCACACTCATCCACATATGCATGCCATAGCACAAGAGTGGAAGCCAAGGGAAAAAGTTTGGCTATTGGTTCTCTCCTTCAAACCCATGTGTCCTGAGGATCGGCATCAGGTCTTCAGGCCTGGCAACAAGGGTCTTTACTAGCTGACCTGTCTCCTAGGGCTCCCTTCCATATTTTAACCTGAATATAAACGACATGGAGGAAATTGTACAAATATAGACTGATTCATAGGTTAGGATGAGGTCTCATATTTATCACTGTCCCCCTAATAATATTGTTAGTTGGTTTCAGAGCTACAAACTGGGTTGTAAGAGCCAAGATCATTGATGCTCTAATTGTAGAAATTGACACTGTGCTGTATTTCTGTAGATTTGTGATTCATTCACTTGAAGAACAAAGCATACAATTTTCATATCCTTAGTTTAGGTCCATAATACAGAATACATAATTCATAATACAAAACCAACTCGTAGATAATACAAGTATGTAGTTCTCTCCATACATATAGAAATAAAGGATATTTTATAGCTAAAACAATACAATCAATATAAAATAATGCAGGAGAAAAGGTCAAAGGAGATTTGAGATAGCTTATTGTCCCCACTAGAATGTAATTTTTGATTTGTAAACTAATCTCTGTAAACGTCTCAGCTTTTTGTGGACAAGTACAAAGGAGACAATCAGTACTGGATATAAATAAAATATTTTAGTATTCATGCAGCACTCGAAATGTCACTGGTATTTTATACTCTGGAGCTGCAAGACATAGATGGATATGCATATGAAAAATGTAATGTCTTTGATGCATTTCAAACACTGGCAGACTAAATTGTGTTTCAAGATATTGGTGTTGGAAAAATCTTTTAAAATACTGGTAACTTGTTTCGACTTAATTGACTATAGACCTTATCCTCAATTTATGTTTATAGAAAAGTCAAATTAAATTATGTCTGCGACCAACAGGATTTTTTCATTTCCATTTGAACAAAGTGCAGATAAAAGGTTAAGGATAAAAATTTTAAATGAGTAGTGTCAATATTTAACATTTTTTGAGCATCCTATAAATGCTAAGCTTATGAAAACTTTTGCATGTAAATATGGGTATATAGGACAGTTGCATTTTTCATAAAGACCCAGTTTTAATTCCACTAAAATAATCTAATCAGTGGAAGATATGTGTCCCCCAATTTCTATGAGCTATATTTATCAATAATTAAATCACACAATTTTATCTCTTTGATTTCATTATTTTCATTACAATACCCATAGTAGATATTATAATTAGTATGTTCAAAAGAAAAAAGAATATTAAAAAGCTCATGCCATATTTTGTATATGTGAAAATGGAAACTCAAAATCTTGTTGTTGTCTTGAGACCATATAGTTTGAAAGTAATATAGCTAGGACTACAGTCAAGTTTCTTTGATTCCTTATTCAGTGTTCTCTATATGACAGTTTAGCATATGATAGGTACATTTAGAAAGACAATTACAGAAGTTTATATATGGTGAAGCAGACATATACTATGCTTAAGCTGTAATCCAAGAAAGTGTTATGTGCATATTGCTCTTCTTAATGAGGTATCACTCAAAGGCAACTAAACCAGCACTAAAATAAAAAAGTATTTATTTGAAAAGTTATTTTATAATGATTTCAAAAGCCTTAAATGAGCCACAGTAGGTAAATACTCTGGCATGAAATTATGTACTAGAATCAACTATATTCTTAAAAAAAATCTTAAGAGAGGTATCTTTACGGGTGAGTAACATATGTTTTAACTAAGATAATAAAAAAGACTTTCTTGTCATGAATGACAATTTATATGGCAAAATTTATCTTCTGATTTCTCTACCTGTCTGCCCATTCCTACAAGGGTAACTGCTGAATGGGTCAATATCAGTTTTTGACAATTTATAACACTATCAACTTCTATTTAAAACATGTTGCTACACTGAATAAATTTTTCATTCATATAAGATTCATATTTATCATTATTTTAAGATTGCATTGCAATCTTTCAGAAATTTGAGGATTTCCAGGAGATTATTTGATTTTCCATTATCACTTTATTAAAAATTGCTCTGATATTGGTTTAACTTTAAAATAAACCTTGTGTTATCGGCTTTGAAGGTGTGTGTGTGTGTGTGTGTGTGTGTGTGTGTTTATCCTTAAGTGTTACAATGGCATTTTTTGAAGTTATCTTCATTATAATCCAAATATTGCCATCAGTAGAATGATTTTTATCCATTTTATCTAAAGACTAAAAATCTCTAGAGATCAACAGCATATTTTCAGTCAATGCTATCCTTTCTATAATTCATTTTCTGTGAATATATGTGAAATTCCAATATAAATCTCGCATAATAAATATAGATTTATAAGGTTTCCTATTAAAACTAATGGGCCAGGCAGAGTTTAAATAAATACAGTTTCTGTGTAATTATTTCAGCAGCCGGGAGCAAGGCAAAAGGACGCAGCCCGCGCACCTCTTACTACACCTGGTTCAATGCTTCCTGGGATTTGAAGCATCTAAAATGATTTTTACTTTTAATATGAAGCATTTAATGAATTTGAAACATATACATGACATTTTTCTGATATTTTTCTAGACTTTAACATTAGTTTTTTCAATTGTGCAGTGAACAAGTGTAAAGACAATAAAATGTGGTATTCATTCAACATGTTAGTCCAATATTTCAACATTCATATTTGATATTTGGGTGGTTTTAGCTCATCATTTCTGAAAAACTGAAAAACAGAACAAAGGGGAATTAGGTTGAGAACCATATCACCATTTTTAGTGATAAAGTGTAAGAATGTAGCATTAATTTAGTAAATCTGGTGGGTTTGTTAATAACAAATTCTATAGTTAGGCACTAATTAGTAGGTTGAGAGCAGTAGCATTAAACCAAGATAGGCCTCTCTCTCTCTAAATGGGGAGAGCACAAGAAACTTCCTCTAACAAATAAAAACATACAGGTAGGGCAAGTCAAGCAGTTGTTTATGAATCAGATAATAAGTAGCAATGTTGGCAATGTCCCTGGGGCAAACACACTAAGAGTTAGAGGTGTTAAGATTGCGTTGATGAAATACTCTACATAGAGAATGCAGAGAATTTGGAAGTGGGATAACTCTGTTTTAACATGAACTGTGTGTGACTGGAGTCAGTTTAACAACATTGCTTTATATATTTACAGTTAAATCTGCCATCATTCTTCTCTGAATCCTATCCACATTTTCCACTAGGAGAACTGAGAATCTTCCTCTTCTTAGTTTCCATGGATAAGATGATAGATGGTATTTGATGAACAGCCTTGCCTAAATGGATTCATGGAGACATTTCAGTCTTTAACCAAGAAAATAAAAAGAAAAGTACCTGTAGAACTGAAAGTTCTTGATAATTTAACAAGCAGAAGAAATATACTATCTGTTCAAGGAAGTCAGCAGATACATCAAGAAAGATTCAGAACAGAGGAATAAGTCTATCCTTAAGTGGTAGTAAGATTCTAGAATTATAGAATTTTTCACATGTGTATAACGTCTCTTGCTTTTCTTCAAGACACGGTTTGACTCTAATGGCTCAAGTTATACTATGTGGTCAGCAAATTTCTAAGGCTTTTTTCTAGCCCAAAGATGTAAAAGCAAAAATCTTGTTTGAACTAAAATATATAAAAAGATTAAAAAGAAACCTGACCTAAAAGCATAATCTGTTCACATATGTAAATATAAACTAATAAATTGACTATAAATAACTCAGTTAGTCCATAATAATTTTATTTTGGGAGAAAATATTGTTTCTCAGTTGTTGTTATTAAAACTGTGAATATTGCAAAAGTTGATCTATAGTAATCAAGCATTTTTGATTGGAAGAAAATGCTCTCCGAGAGAGGAGCTATGGAAAAGACAAAATAGTATTTCAAAATTTCACAGTTTTATGTCTTCTCATCAAGCAGTGATTTTCCTTCAATATTCCTTTTCCTCCTGTACGCATGAATCTTTGGAATATACTGTGTCTTAAGACATAGTTTTTTTGTCATTTGTAATATGGTAATCAGCTTTTGATAAGGGAAGAAATAGATGTATCAGATACATGAACCAAAAAGATGGCTTCATACATGGGCTATTTTAATCAATATTGATAATGTGGTATTGAAAAAAGGGAAAAATAAAGTAACATGTTCTCCAGGGAATATTTACATCTCCTAGGTTGTGAAAATATTTTATCCTTTCGTTGAATATAATATTTCTCTTAGAGGCCATCAGCAACACAAAATCTTTACCTTAAGTGGGATAACAACTGCCATTAAGATCAGTTAATCACTGCCTATTCTCTCAGGCACAAAAGTGAATGACCTTACACTCTGGGAAACAGTGACTATATTGAATCCACTGATGATCCCTCTGTCTTCTAGACCAAAGGGAGAGGGTAAAGTGCCTGGGAGTTGTCTTCAGTGTTGGAAATTTGGAACAAATTGAAAAAAGATAAATTACAGGGAGAAAGATTAAAAAGTAGAATAGTTATTAACTGACTAACACTCTTGAAGAGAAATTTTCTGAAATATTTTTGTAAAACTCCTTTGACTAGAATTTGTTAGTTCTAAGTAGTAAAAATACTTTAATTGATCTAGGATGTAGCAAAAAAAAGTATGTCGCCCCACAAACATTCTACCTTACCTAATACAATTAACACATGTTATATTGTGCTTTAGCATATCTATATTACTTTATATGTACAACTACATATAAAGTTGCAAACAGTTGCTTCTACTAGTTTATCTCTAGGATATCTTACTAGAATTCATATTTCTGGATGCATTATATATGATAATGGAATTATAATATAAAATCTTATGTATGTCTCCAGAATTTGAGCTATTGATTTCCTCATTTGGAATCAAGTATTCTGTTCATACAGTATTAAATTTAAAAGTCTGCACAAATGTTATTCATTAAATAGTCATGTCTGTTTAGATACTCTATTGTCCTACAATCATTTAAATTTGTAAGTGTTCTAGATTTTATGCTTAATATTTCTTTCTAAAACAACCTTCATCTTAGAAAGTGCTGACTCACATATATTTTCAGTCCTAATCTTTGGATCTTTCAACATTTTTATATTAGATTGGTTTGCTTAATGAATGCCTTACACTTCGGTAAACAAATGTGATGTAATTTTAGTTTACTTAAGTCTGTCCTCATTAAACTTATACAAGAAATATGCATTACATTACTGGGCTAAAAGTTGCTAGCAACAGAGTCAAGCCAGAAAACATTAATGATATTTTAAATTAGTTTGCTCTTTCAATAATCCAGGCTGTTTATAGTACCTTAACAACAATAGGAGGGAAAGACTTCTGAAGATAAATTTAAATCTGTGAAATACTGCTATCACACATGCAAAAACACTCACACACACACAAGTACACATACACACACACACACACACACAGAAAATCAAGCAAAAATCATAGAATATTTTTCTGGCAATGTGTCATCATTCACGCTACTGTTTCCAAGAATAACTACTGATAGTTAAAAAGTTTAACTGGATAGTTAAAAGCATATAGTCTGGAATGTCAAGTTTTAAATTCCACCTCCTTCATCATTTGTCTTTTATTGTCTATTCAAGTCAGTTAATCTCATTGAGCCTCTAGCCCCCCAGCTCTATATTGATAGTAATGATACTATTATTAGTGATAAAAACACATATGTACACAATCACACACACACAAATACATTTGTGCATACCTCATAAAATTTTTTGACAAATAGTATTAGTAATTTTGGAAATGAATTAACATTTGTTGAGCAATTGTATGCCAAATTCTGTGGTGGGAACTTTGAAGAATGTTTCAGTCATTTCAAGAACTGTACATTAGAAACAGGTGTCCATGGATCAGAGGTAGGAAGCTCCCTTAGAAAGTCTAAAGTTCTCTGATTCTAAGGACTGGAAAGAAAGCAAATAGCAAAAGGGAAGGAAGGAAAGAGAGCGGCATGAGAGAGACAAAGATATAGGAGTGAGAGTGATGATAGAGAGATTGAGCGAGTAAGAGAGAAGGAAGGGGAAAAAAGAAAAATCAAGTCAAACATCTAGCTATCAATATTCTTATTTTATAAGTAAATGAACTGAACTCTGTGAATTACCCAGACATTGTGTAGTAAGTTATCAATCTAGGATTAGAATCAAGTGCAAGTTCATATGATGAGAAAAACCCTTGCACTTTCTCATTTTATCATTGATTTCTTACATGGAAGGTAATGGGCACTGATAGCAGAGTGGAAAAAATCCATTTTAACAAATTTACTTTTGCCCGTTTACATTTTGTCCAAGAACAGCAACCTACCCATTCACATTGAGTACTAATTATGTTTATTTTTGTTTCTACCACAGCTAGCAAGTGAACACTTGTGTATCAACAGCTCTTTGCAAAAAATACATATATGCTTGGGAATTAGACATACTTCATCATTTATACCTAAAATAATTAATCAGATATTTACCAGGTTGTTCTTATTTTTGCAGTGTTAGGTGATAAGGACAAAGCACTTTTCAAAAAATGTAAGAGAAAAATATACCAAAAGTAATCCTGAGGATACAAGCAAAGAAACAAAAATCAATAGCTACCTTCAATGAGTTACTTGTGTTCGGACAAGTAGAGAAAGAATAGGCAAAGGAAAGTCATTTAAACAGGCGAATCTTCTATTTTCTTTCTGGCTCTGAGAAGAGAGTGGTACCTCTGAGAATTAATATTTCAAGATGTAAAGAAACAACTAAAATAGTCACCGTATTTCACCTCAATTCAATTTTTCAAGGGAGTAATCTCCCAAGACCTAGTGCCCAAATATTTGGAATGTAAAACCATAGAAGTACCCAACATTCTGACATATATTTCCAAAACTAGATGAAAAGCTTATTTTGAACAGTGTCTTCAGACACACACAAACATATAGACTGAGTCTATTTTAGAAGCCCAAAAAGGTTAACAAATTATTAAATTGTTTTAACCTCTTTTTTCTCTTCATACTATTTTTCTAAATACCACAAAGGGAATAAAAAACAAGAAAGAAATGAAAGAGCTATTTGAAAAGTCATATCAAGCAACAGAAGATGACTTTCTTACAGTCATGAGATGACAGAATCAAAACTACAAAGTAACATTTAAGATAAGGTTTTTTTATTACTATTTGTCATGAATGTATGCATTTCATTATTGATAGCTAGCTGCCTGCATCCCCAGAATGAATTATGTTTTGTTAGATTTATTTTCAATTAAATGGCATCATTGCTAAACAAAAAAAATGGGCCCAAAATGAACTTAAAATATATGTAGTCTGTTCTCCTATTTATTTACTATTTCTGTTAAATAGCTTGAAATTCATCCTAAAAGCTAACTGCTTATTGGAAACTTACAAGCAAATAACAAATTCATGGATAAGGAGGAATAAAGCAAAATATAAACAGAATAAATTCTAACTACATGTGTCCCAAGTTATAAAAGAAGGAAAATGTCTCCTATTGAAATGGTTAGTTAAGCAACAGCTTCCCTTCCTGCATTTCTTAGCTTATAAGTCATTTCTTTGAAGGTCAAAGCTGCCAAGGTCATCTTAGTACGTGTGTGTGTGTGTGTGTGTGTGTGTGTGTGTGTGTTCATTGTTGTTCTGTTTTCAGAATCTTAGCAAGATCTAAATTCCTGAAATTCCACATAAAACACTAAATAATTCAAACTTTGGTATAAATTTAAATTAAAATTACAATAGAAGGACTTCAGAACCCAGTAGCTAATATCATTACTAATTGTTGAAAATCATAGTGTGATCATATCTTAGAATATTTTCCGGAAAATGCTATGGTTTTACCTTACCTAACTACGACAGTAATATTAAATGCAGATTTCACATTTTTTATTTCTGAATTTCCCTTACCTAGGTTATTTTGCAAAAGCCTGTTTCACCTTTTTGGTTGCAGATCATCTTCCTTATCTTATATTGCCACCTATTGGTAAATTAGAAAACTGCCCATTTTAAAACTTAGAAACAAAGGTAGAAATATATCCAAAGCTCCGTTCATTTTAGTAGTAAAATTTTAATGAATGGAACTGTGACCTATGTTTCCCCCCATCATTATTTTCATAAAAAGAAAAAAAATGTTGACAAATTTCCTCAATATTTTTCTTCAAATTATTTGATGGAGGTGTTTTTGGTAGTGGTTTTCAAGATTAAACCAAATCATTCAGTCCTGTATTGGAACGTTCTGTTTTACAGTAAGAAAAAGGTAAAAAAAAAAATTGTCTTAAGGACAACTATGCATTTATTGAACAATAACAAAAAATAATACCAAGGCAGTATGTTAAAAAGAGTTGTATTTCACAAGGTTTACACATATGTGGAAGTAGATTGAGAAGATGTTAGCTAATCACTACAAAGGTTTTATTCTTGGGCTTTCTATAATGTTCATTTCTCCAGGGATGACTCTCTTACTTTGGATCCAGCTTTAAGGCTGGTATCTACATTTGCATCTAAGTGGTATAAATCTGTACATACAACAGTTTGCTTTCTCTCACAAGCACTGTAATGTATGGGCTTGAAGAGAAATAACAGGAAAAAAATGCCACCAATGGACACCTATCCATGGCTAGATTAAGGGTTTCACTTATTTTCTTCTGCTGATATCGAAGTTGTAGATAAAGCCCACATTGTATGTTCTTAACAGAGGGCTTTTTACGTATCACATTTATTTCTATTTGTGTTTAACATTGTATTTACTAGATTTAGGGGAAATTTAGGGACAGTCCTTTAATAACCTCATCCTTATCCCATGCTATTAATCCTATTTCATTTATGATGGATTACAAATATATTACTATCAAATAACCAAAAGTTGTTGTTATATAAAAGGTAGCAATGATATGCATGTCTCTAGTTCCTCAATATCAAAGCATATGTCTATAGCCAGAAAAGAAATCTCAGATTGATAAACAAAGAAATCACATGTGATCTTCTTAGAGCTGAAGACAAGGCTTTATAACATTTTTCAGTTTTATAGTTACTCTGAGGACATTTGCTAACCATTTGGCAAAGGAGTGCACTCTAAAAGGAATACAGTTCCATCTAAAATAGTATGAAAAATATTTTTTGCTCTATTAGCTACTTCCCCTGCATCTTAGTCAAGCAGATAGTCTCCAAAGACTGGATAAATGGAGCCTCTATAGAGTTTCTTAAGCATAAGAAATTGCTCTGTAATTTACAGGCAACCTAGTATATTGACCAAGATAGTCACTTGGTATAGTCTCTTAATACCTATGCATAAGAAAATGTATGCCTTCTGCATGTAAATGAAATCTCTATAATTAGGAGACGTAATGATCTGAGCCTTCAAAATGTTAAGAAATAAATATAAGCTCAATCTGTTGAAAATGTTTTGTTCAGTTGGTTCAGTTTCACTAAACATTTCCAAAGGAATCAAATGAAAGTAGTTGTTGCATTAGGAAAATCAGACCATATATTTGCCACCATGAATAGAGGTCCTTTCATTGATTTTTAAATGTTATAGAGAATGTTATAGAGATAAATGTTTCACAAACCTGAAATTGTAGTGTCTTATTCAGGAATCAAGTAAAATAGTCTCTGTAAGCAAGGTATTGATGACAACCAGCATTTATTAGACACCATAACAAAAACGCTATACTAAAAGCACATGATCTTATCAATATGTAGTCTTATTTCATTTGTATTTTAATAAATAAACCTTGGCTGAATTTCAGAGAGTAAAACAGCCCCATCGATCAGTTTTACAAACCAGGCAGTGGTAGCCACACTATTTTACCACAGAAACCATTCAGTAGTGGAGCACACCTTTAATCCCAGCACTAGAAAAAAATATTAGATGGGAGGAGACAGCTCTCAGACACAGTCTCATTCTGAGATTTCAGGAGGCAGGATAAACATTTTGTACTGAGGTAGAGGTAAGAACTGGTCGTTTTGATTTTCTGACCTTCAGGTTGAACCCCAGTTTCTGTCTCTGGGTTTTTACTAATTGTGCTACAGAAATACAAGCAGAATATTGTTATTACAATGCAACCTTGCCAAGGTCATTCCTTCACTGGCTGGCAGAGCAGATGCACAAATCCATCCCAGTCTGACAACAGTCAATATGCTGTGCTTTCATATTGTGTGAGGGGAAGTAGGAAGTCCTATGGAGGAGCAGTTTGAGAGACATCTGCCATCATTCCCAGGATGGATGAGCATTTAAGTGGAGACTCAAAGGACAAACAGGATTTGGATAAGAAAAAGAGGAGCAGAAATAAAATATGCCAAGCTCAAGTAAAAGTAAAATGAATAATAACAAGAAAATTATGATTTATTTTTTAAAAAATGAAATAATTGAATGTGGCTGAAACACACATACAGAGGAGATTAGAAGCAAATGGAAAACTTCATTTGTCATTCTAAGAGAGCCTGAAATTGATTGTGAAAGCAATAAGAGATATCTTTTAAGTAGGCATGTTACACGATCATTTTAGAAAAAATCTAAAGACCAATAAGTCAAAATACATGGAAGAAGGACATCACTAAAAAAAGTAAGAAATGTTAGTAAGGTATATCAGTTATCCATAAAAAAATTATGGCATCCAAAACTAAAAAAAAAGTAAAATAAAATATTATATAGAGAACAGATTTGAGATATATTTGGGGAAGCAGAAATAAAAGACATGGATTAAGAAGCATCATGGAAGATGAAGTGGGAAGGGTGGTGACAAGCATTATCTTTAGATTTCTGTTTAGGTTTCCTGGTTGCTACAAAAATTAAGAGTAAGAGAATGTTTGGGAAGCCTATGGATCTATATTAGCCTGCAGTGACTCTCTCTGATAAATTCTGATAAGACTTCATCTTTTAAAAGAGATCCCATAAGGAAACTACATTCTCTTATAGATCTATTATTCTGTAATAACTTCTTCTTTTGATTAACATTCAGTAGAGGAAATCTATACAGCTGATGTTATGCATATGGTGCATAAGGCAGAACAACCATCTTCTTAGATCTGAGTATGTATTACGTGCATTATATGTTATATATGTATATACTTCAACTAGTCTATCCAGATATTCACAATTGTTGTTTATATGCCAATTATACTATTAACACTGATCTACTGCATTTCTGGTCAATTCTTTAGAATACAAGTTCTCACGAAGATGGTTGGAATTCCAAAATATGTTAGCCTTAATACAGTTCCCTTTAATTAGCAGAACAATTCTGGAGGATATGAGGTGGTGTAGACAACAGAAAAACACTGTGATCCTTCTGTTTGACTTAGAATAGAAAGGCAACATTTACTGGTTAACAGCTGTGATGTTCATACCACATTCCCATCACTAAGTCACCATAAATATTAACCTTTTTAAACTTTCACTAAAAATAATGAGTTAAGAACTATTAGAAGTTCTCTTCTACATTGTATTTTATAAAATGTGTCATCCCATTGAACTAAATCTGAAGAAAAACTGTAAGGAAAAATAATGGTTCCTCTAATAGTATGGAATGTTTCTTGAGCTACTTATAACCTATCATATATAAAATATCACACAATTAATAGTTCTATAATTAAAACAATACATGTTGAAGAATTATATGCAATTTTGTATGTTACTATGTTGTTTTCATTACAAACATTGAAATGAAATCAGAGAAAGACTGCAGAAGTTTTCCATTCAGCTACCTTTCTTATTTAAATCTGGTCTGTTCTACTGCTCTGCTTTGTTATGCATTTATAATTTGTAAATACTTTCTGTCTTACTAAGGGTAATAGCATTATTACTTTTGAACCTGTTAATAATAGCAATTGCATTTACCCTTGATTATTATAAATTTTAAATAAAATCACTTTTATACAACTATACTAAATATATTTATTTTGTATAAGTGATGTGAGATGTTCTATATATGTCCTGTATTTATAGGTTGATGTATAAAGATGTTTCAGCCAATGGCTTAGCAGAATAAAGTCAGGCAAGAAATCTGAACAGAGATATATAGAGAGAATAGGCAAATTCAGAGAAATGCCATGCACCCGCCAAAAAAGGAGGATTCCTGAACTTAGTAGGCCACAGCCTCATGGTGATAAACAGATTAATAGAAATGGGTAAATTTAAGATGCAAGGGCTCGCTAGAAATATGCATAAGCTATTGGTCGATCAGTACTGTAATTAATATAGTTTCTGCATGATTATTTGTGTTTGAGCAGCCTGGAAACCAACCCACAGTCTCCATATACAAAATGGTATTGAACATGGGGCAACTATATCCACATAAAAACTGAGAGAGGTTGGTAAAGAATTCTAGACACAAAAGAACAGAGTTAAACACAGCTTCTTGGTAGACACAGCTTTTTAGATATGCTCTGTTGCTCTTGGTGATCAGAGGCATGGCTTCTTTAAGAGAAGGTTTTCTGACTCAGCATAAGCAGCAAAAACTAAGTAGCTTCTTTAAGAAATGGCTTCCTGGTTCAAGCTGACAGAACGAACTCTGACTCTTTCTGGATGTCCTGCACGTAAATGGGATTTGTGAGCAGCATGTTAAAAATTGCTTAATGCCAACATAGGCCCACTGCATCTCTGGAGCTGGGGCAGTGGGCATGGATTGCAAAGGTGGTGAACATACCTCTGCCATTTTGGACTAGACAGAGCAAGCAGGCAGGGCCACAGAGTTAGTCTCAGCCATGTCCACTTAACATTTATTTTTTTTTATTTTTTTTTTACATTGTTTTGTTTTATTTTTTCCATTCAAGAACATAATTAAAGATAAAAAAAAATTTTTTTCCTTTCTTCCCCTTCTCCCGGTCCCCTCCCACTACCCCCCACCCCTCCTCCCTCCCCCTTCTTCCTTGAAAGAGGGCATGGTGCCCTGCCCTGTTGGAAGTCCAAGGCCCACCCCCATCCCTCCTGG
>PVIU01023446.1:0-27430 GCA_004026605.1 Ondatra zibethicus
CCCAGCCACATTTATTTGTTTACCCATAGATTAGTACAAGAACTGTAAAAAGGAAAGAAAGAAATGGTATTTTATGCTGTCGAGTTTGTAACCCACTTGTTAGTGATAGAAAATGAACAAGGCTGGGCCAGCAGGATGGGGTGAGTTCAGTCCCTGGGGCCCGCATGGTAGAAGGAGAGAACTCCTGAGTGTTGTCCTCTGACTGCCACGTGTGGCTCCACCCAGATACACAAATAAATGTAATGCCGTGCTCTCAGGCAGGACTCCCAGTGACCCCTAGCCCGGACCCCAGGGGACCCATGCTGTTTGATGTGTGCTTATTGTGGCCATAGATCAGACACTGGAATTCCAGCGCTGGCACCCGTCCCCAGGAGTTTATCCCCGAAAGGACAATCCAACGGTCCTTCCAGAACATGTTCTTCCCGCTAGGCCACCGAGTTCTTTGATACAATTCCAGGTTGGAGGCTCTCAGATCTAATTTACTTAGCATTTAAAGGGGGGAAAAATCTTTTAATGAAGCTGCGCTATTTTTAAAAAAGTGGGTGGGAAACCCCAGCGTCATGATAGAAATGGGATGGAATGTCTACAGAGAAGAAAGCCGGCGTGGAGACAGGAAGCAGATGAGGCATCTGAGAGAGAGAGAGCCCCCCCTCCCCCAGGCATGTCCTGTTGTGCCCCTACACTTACTCAGGCTTGCCATGGAGATCTGGAATGTTCTGGTGTTCCCAGACTTAGCTACAGGGGAAGCATGCTCTTGCAGAGTACTGAGTGAAGACTTAGGAAGCCGAGCCAGGGAGGTGGCTCAGTGTGGTCAGGCACTCACCTCCAAAACTCCACCTGGTCACCTGAGTTTGATCCCCGGAACCCACGTGGAGAAAAGAGAGTATCACACTCTAGAAGTTGTCCTCTGGCTTACACACACACACACACACACACACACACACACACACACACACACACATCATACACACACACATACCACACATACACAAACACACACACCACAAACACACACACAGACATACAGCCACACACACACCACACATACACAAATACATACATCACATATACCACACACACACACACGAGACAGACAAACACACACAAACATACAGACATACACACACACAAACACACATGTGCATGTGCCCTTAGAAAAACTCCTGACCAGGACTCTTCAGAAGTGCTGAGGTCCTGAAAGACCAAGAGAGGCTAAAGAACTGTCAGATGGGAGGACACTAATATACAGTGTGACCCGGTTAGCATCCTGGAACAGAAAGAGCACGGTGATGGACAGATGGATGAAAGCAGTCAGTGTGCAGCTCACAACTCAAAGGGTAGGCAAGTGCAGTTGGGCTGTCTGATCGGCAGTTACTATAGGAGAGCTGGGAAAGGGACCCTGAGCTATGTCAGCAGTCTTCTGAAGATCTACAGGGGTCTCGAACCCAAGTGTTCAGTGGAATAAACTGAATGGCATGATACTTATCCAAATCTTCAGCAAGGGCTGAGTGGACATGTGGTCCCTTGCCACCGTGGACAGCAGAGACCCACATGATTAGAGGTACCAGACAGAGTGGCATCTTCTCTGTTCTCTCCTCCTCTTTTTCCCTGATCCTGTCTTCAGCAGTGTTTCTCACTAGTTCACTCTGTCTTGGAACTCCTGACCCTTTTGCCTCTCCTTCCCAGATGCTGGGATTACGATAGAATACCACTCCGTCCATATCATGTGATGCTGAGCGTCAAACCCGGGGCTTTCTGTGCTCTACCAATGGAGCCACATCCCCAGGCCCTTGCTGTTCTTAACTTCTTTCTTCTTCTTGAGACAGAGCGTCATTACATATAGTCTAGGTTGGCTCAAACTCAGGGTCTCCTGCCTCGGGAGGAGACAAGCAAGCATTACCATGTCCAGCTTACAGTTTTCTTATTGGTCCCCACAGTAATATAAAGTGTTTTGCTGACATGTAAGCTCCCTGAATGGATTGAATAAGAGTAGCCTCAGCAATAGCCCGTGCTGACTGTTGTCCCCTGTCCCCAGGTGCTGCCTTCCCGCATGACCCCAGTAGAAGTACCCCCATATCTCAGGTTCCCTTCACTTTCTGCCCCTCCCAGGGCTCCTATGGGCTCCATTAGGTAAGAGAGTTGTGCACACAGGACTACTGAAGAGACGTGTTTTGTCAAGGGTGCAGTGATTGGATGGTGAGAGCTTAGAATTGGTGAACAGGTGCGTGAAGGATTGAATGGCTGAAGAGATGGGTGAGTGACTCAGTGATGGAGTGAGGCAGACGCATCTCTGGGAGTTCGAAGCCATCCTGGTCTATAGAGCGAGTTCCAGGACAGACAGGGCTACACAGAGAAACCCTGGGGGGGGGAGTAAATGGGCGAATAAATGAGTGAGTGCATACGTAGCTGACCAAGTAAACTGAAGACTGAATGAGTGAATGAGCGGATGAATTAATGAATGAACAGCGATTGAATGAGTAAATAAATGAATAAATGTTAGCACATAAATAAGTGAATGACCGATGAATTAATGAGTGCTGGAATGAATGAATGAATGAATGAATGAATGAATCCATGATGAATGACTAGTGTGTAAATGAGTGAGCGATCACACGGATGAGCGGTTGTGAGAATGAGCTATCAGGTGAATGAATAGTCAAGAAATGCACGGTTGGCTGAATGACTGAGGGAATGAATGAATGAATATGTCCACGTCCTCCTCGCCTGCAAGAGGGATGTCTGCCACATGGCTTCTCACCCATGTGGCCCCCCTGCAGCAAGCTGTTCTCCGGCGCGACTATGAACATGCTCAGGAGCCCTTCGTCATTTTCCCCGCGGTCTTGGACAACAGTCACCTATCTAAGGGTCAGTTACCCTCGTTTGCGTACCACTCCTGCCTGCCAGGGCCCCGGAGTCCTGGCCTCTCTCCTGTCGCTGAGAACTTCTTGCCACAGGAAATCGGGCTTATTTTGAGGGCCAAATAGTCTCTAAATATAGCCTCCCTGCACAGATATTTAAAGAGCGGTGCCGGCAGTGTTATGTCTGCACAGAGAGGGAAAAGACAATTTTACAGCCCCTGTGATGGAGAGCGGAGTCGTACCAGGTTTTCCCGGGAGCAGAGCCAGGGCCAGGTGTCAAAGTTTTAATTACAGCAGTCCCAGGTGCTTCTCAGAGGCTGTCACCAGCCCAGGGCTTGAAGTTTAGCTTTCTGTTTCCAGGCAGTCATTCCTTGATTACTCCTACTTGTCTCTGTTTAAAAATACCCCAAGAGCTGGCCACGGGCGTGGACGCATGCCTGTCATCCCAGCACTCAGAGGCCTGATGACTGATGCAGGAGGATCACAAGTTCAAGGCCGATCTGGCCTATATAGGTTTCTCCATCTCAAAGCAAAGCCCTAAAAAAGCAGAAATTCCCTCCTTTCCTGGAACACGACACAGGCATCCTTCCCGTCACCCTCTTAGGAGGGCTCGCAGGCAGGGGGGAGCCTGCCTTGAACGAGGCCGGCTGTTGCCAGTCTATCTTCCCTCCTCCCTCCTTCTTCCCCTCTCTCAAGTACTAGTTGACAAGCAGCAAGTGATGAGGGACGGGGACCCTGGAATCTTTCTGGGCCAAAAGCAAACTACCAACTGCAGAAAGCAGGGAACAAACAGCTCATGCCTCAGAGAGAGAGGTCAGCCCTGAAATTCCACTCATGCATGGTATCCGGGGGCCGCCTCCCAGCACATGGCCCCCACCTGCTCCTTCTCCTCCAGCCTCCATCTTGGGCTGTTGGGTGGACAGAATGACCTTAAGAAAGTTCAACCCTTTTGAGCTAATGTTTTTGTATCTCAAGTGTTTTCTAAGCTAAAAATAGGACTATTTGGGGGGGGGGTTAAACTTCTTTGGGGGCTGAGTTTATGTCTCTTTTTGGGAAAAAAAATAAAAAACAAGTACCATTTGCTGTACTCAGCGCTAGCTGGCATAGTGAACATTCTAGCCTTTTCGTGTTTGTACCTTGCACTGCACTGGTTTCTCCTCTATAGTGATCAAGAGACTGACACGTGCTACTCTTCCCACTGCTGTGACAGAAATGCCTGGCAAGAGCATCTCCTTAAGAAAGGAAGGGTTTGCTGGATGTGGTAGTGCGCGCCTTTAATCCCAGCACTCAGGAGGCAGAGGCAGGAGGATCTCTGTGAGTTCAGGGCCAGCCTGGTCTACAGAGTGAGTTTTAGCACAGCCAGAGTTACATAATAGAGAGACCCTGTTTAAAAAAAAAAGACAGGGAGAGAGAAAGGGAGGGAGGGAGGGAGGGAGGGAGGGAGGGAGGGAGGAAGGAAGGAAGGAAGGAAGGAAGGAAGGAAGGAAGGAAGGAAGGAAGGAAGGAAGGTGGCTCACACTTTAGGGCACAGTCCATCATGGTGGGGCAGCATGAAGCAGCTGGCCGCATGGCATCCACAGTCAGGAAGCAGAGAGAGAGGAAGGCTGGTGCTCATGCAGCCTGGAGCCCCAGCCTAGGGAATGGAATGGTGCTGCTGCATTTAGGTGTGTCTTCTCACCTCACTTAACCCAACCGAAAGACTTCCTCACAGATGTGCTTAGAGGTTTGCCCCAGGTAGTTCTGGAGCTTGTCAAGTTGATGAGATAAACCATCACAGCACACAAACGGGAACAGTTTTTCCTTTTCTGTTTCCTTTTCCAGACAAGTTCTCACACTCTTAACACACCTTGGCCTGAAACTCACTGCTGTAGCCCAGGCTGACCTCACATTCACAGTGATCCTCCTGCCTCAGCCTCCTGAGTGCTAGGATTATAAGTGTGTACCACCATACTTGGCTCCAAAAATAATCAAAATAAACTTGTTTGTTTGCTATTGTTGTTTTAGCTTTTTTAAGACAGGGTTTTTCTGTGTAGCCTTGGCTATACTGGAACTCTGTAGACCAGGCTGGCCTCAAACTCACAGAGATCTTCCTGCCTCTGCCTCTTGATGCTGGAATTGAAGGCGTGTGCCACTACAACTGCCTGGCGGTAGATGGTATTTTAAAAAATCTATTCAAGAAAGGCTGGAGAGATGGCTCAGTGGTTAAGAGCACTGGCTACGCTTCCAAAGGTCCTGAGTTCAATTCCCAGCAACCACATGGTGGCTCACTACCATCTGTAATGAGATATGGTGCCCTCTTCTGGCTTGCAGGGACATATGCAGGCAGACCACTGTATACTTAATAAAAAATAAGTAAATCTTTTAGCCGGGTCGTGGTGGTGCATGCCTTTAATCCCAGCACTCGGGAGGCAGAGGCAGGCAGATCTCTGTGAGTTTGAGGCCAGCCTGGTCTACAAGAGCTAGTTCCAGGACAGGCTCTAAAACTGCAGTGAAACCCTGCCTCGAAAAAGCAAAAAAATAAAAAATAAAAAACCCAGACATATCAACAACAACAAAAACCCATGCTGGGGGCAGCAAGCTGAGCGCAATAGAGCCCCTGCCTAGGATCCCCCAGTGAGGGGCTGGGGCGTGGCTCAGTGGTAGAGCCCCTGCCTAGAATCCCCCAGTGAGGGGCTGGGGTGTGGCTCAGTGATAGAGCCCCTGCCTAGAATCCCCCAGTGAGGGGCTGGGGACTGGCTCAGTGGTAGAGCCCCTGCCTAGAATCCCCCAGTGAGGGGCTGGGGTGTGGCTCAGTGGTAGAGCCCCTGCCTAGAATCCCCTAGTGAGGGGCTGGGGTATGGCTCAGTGGTAGAGCCCCTGCCTAGAATCCCCCAGTGAGGGGCTGGGGGCGTGGCTCAACAGTGCAGCACTTGCTGGGCACATGTCATGCCTTTGGTTTCATCCCCAGCACTGCAAATCAAACCGAAATAGCAGTGTTCTCATTCCCTGGGACAGGTGCAGCAATTATCCCTTAGGCCTGGAGCATTCATGTCCCCAGTGAGGGATTTCTAAGGCTCTCTTTCTTAGGATACTTGTAGTCCCAGGAACCCTTCTTGCTGGTTTTCCTGTTGTCTCTTCTCTGTGGCTTTGTTCTTGGTTCCTGGATGCTAATCTCCATGTCAGTCAACCAGCAGATAGCGTTTTTTTTCAGGGTTTGCTGCGCCAGGTGTGCAATGAGAGGCTCCTCTCCCAGAGGCTCTGTCTGGCCCCCTTGAGCGCAGGGACCTATCATCTTGTCATCTTCTTTGTTTGTTCTACTGAGGTCCACTGGGGTTGGGAATGAATGAGTTCTTTGGAATGTCAACATGCCCTCCCTAGTGCTCACCATTCAGCCAGATATGCCTGCAGCGCCAGGGGCTAGGAGTCAAGGATGAATCAGACTTGATTGTGGAGTTCAAGTAGCTTCCAGAACTGAAGGGGGGGGCGGTGGCTAAATGGTCACTGCTCAGCCTTCTGTAACCACAGCAGCGAGGGATGCCAAAAAATGGTGGAAAGAGTCTGGGGAGGCAAGATTAACCACCTCCAGCTACTTGTGAGAGTGTTTTGGGCTGTAGAGTGTCCTTTGGATTAGAGAGGCCACAGGAAGCCAGGGACAGGGACAGGTAGGATTGGAGGGGGGTTTGGGAGGACCAGGCTGGAGCCAAGGGGAAGCTAGGGGAACAGAGACCGTGCCACTGCAGAAGTCCCAGCCTGGCGTCCCCAAGGCTGGAATCTTTTGTGGGTTTGTTTTGTTTGGCTCACACAGTGTTTTGGTTTTTTGAGTTTTTTTTTAATTTGTTTTTAAAGTAGAACTTTATGTGACTTTATATGGAGAACTCAACTATGTCCCTCACCCTAGTCCTTACCCCTCCCTTGTGACCCCGGAGTCACAGAGTTCAGCGAAACCCCAGGAGACACAGGAAAAAGTCTGAGGCTTAGTAAATAAGGTAAGGTAAGGGATACAAGTGATGGTAACTAGGTGTATAAAGGTCAGATGTAGATGAAGATGCAGCTGTAGATGCAGATGTGGACCAAAAAGGGCAGAGCTTGGTGTGGTGCTACGCAACTGTGATCCCAGAACTCAAGACCCTGACAGCCTGTGTTCCATCTCCAGGCTCCACAGAGTGGAGGGAAAGAACCAACTCCTGGCATATGTATACATACATACATACGTATACATATGTGTATATATGTGTATTTGGTGAAAATTATAAACTCCTTTTCTAAGATACAGGGTCTCATGTAACTCAGGCTAGCCTTGAACTCGTGATGTAGCTGAAGCTAACTTGGACCTCCTGATTCCCTGCTTCAACCCTCCCCTACCCCGCCCTGAACATATTTTAATGATGAAAGCATTGTCGTAATTCATGGCATAAAAATAAACAAATCAGCCTAGCAGTGGTGGTGCACGCCTTTAATCCCAGCACCTGGGAGGCAGAGGCAGGCGGATCTCTGTGAGTTCGAGGCCAGCCTGGTCTACAAGAGCTAGTGCCAGGACAGGCTTTAAGACTGCAGCCAAACCCTGTCTCAGAAAAACAAAAAATCAACTGACCTCGGTGGCACTGGCACACACACACACACACACACACACACACACACACACACACACACACACACACACACGTAAATACAAAGAATGGAGTTCATTTTTGTGGTTTGTGTGTAAATGGTTTCAAGGCTGATCATTCTGTATTGGACAACCAATGAGGGGCTCATGCCTGAGAGGGGCTAATTCTTCTCCCAGCAGTCCTTAGTTGCCTGTAGTTCTGTGTGTGTGTGTGAGAGAGAGAGAGAGAGAGAGACAGACAGACAGACAGACAGACAGACAGACAGACAGACAGACGGACAGACCCAGAGAGAGACAGACTCTTATTATGTAGCCCAGGCTGGCCCACTTCAGCTTCCCAGAGTGATGTAGGGACTATATTTCAACATTTAACATGTTTTTTCTTTGTTTGATGATGCTGAAGATTGAACCTGGGGCTTCTCAAATGCTGAGCGAGCGCTCTACCACTGAGCTACATCCCCAGCCCTGACATCTATTTTCCGCCTTTTGAAGTGTGACAGAGGACTTCAGGAAGCTGAAGTGCACTGGCCACACACATGCCTTTTCCACAATGCATTTTACCCATAATAGCAAAAGGCATGGGAAAGGGGCCGCTGAGAGGGCTCAATAGGAAAAGGAGCTTGCTGCACAAGCCTGGCAACCTGAGTTCAGTCCCTGGAACCCACATGGTGGAAGGAAAGAACTGACTCCACAGAGCTGTCCTCTGACCTCCACACGAGGACCATGGCATGCATACCCCCTCCATAAGTTAGTAAGTAAATTAAAATAAATAAATAAATGAGAATAATAAAGACCTACAAGGACAATGAGAATGGAAAAAGGGATGCTCACCCAATAAGATATCAGCGGGCTCTGGAAAGACATGAATAGATGCTAAGCCCAGAGTGGGGGTCCAGGGAGATGTGTATTGGGAGCTTGTCCTATTGGAAGGGACACAGGGCTGAAGTCACGTGAGAGGACAAACTAGCATCCTCCATGGTGGTAGCACATACATCTAATCCCTGCACTGAGACAGGAGAATTGCAAGTTCCAGGCCAGCCTAAGCAACATGGTGAAACTTTTGTCTCAGAACAGTGGGCTAGGGAAATGGCTCAATTAGAAGACCCGAGTTTGATACCCAGAGCCCATAGTGAAACAGACAAACAGTTGGGCGTGCTGGTCCACATCTTCAATCCTAGCATTTAGGAGACAGAGAGGTTGCCTGTGTGAGGTTGAGCCTTGGTTCACATAGACAGTTCCAAGGCCAGCTAGGGCTACATAGTGAGACCCCATCTCAAAACAAAATAAAAATCAAGCAGACAAACAGAAGCAAACAGGCACAGAGGCACATACTCATAATCACTGCACTGGGGAGGCAGAGACAGGTGGGTTCCTGGAGCCAGCCAGCCTAAGAGGGTCAGCAAATCACAGGTCCCAGTGAGAGGCCCTGTTCCAAAAAGCAAGGTGGATGTCACCTAAGGGATGACAGCTAAGTCTGGCCTACACACACACACACACACACACACACACACACACACACACACACGCACACACACGCGCACACACACAATGACAGCTAAGTCTGGCCTACACACACACACACACACACACACACACGTACACACAACTCACATAAACACGTACCCCCTATACACAAAACAGCCGCATCCAACCCCAGGCACACTGGCGTAGCCTGCCCCAGCTGAATGCCAAGAGGCAGGCATTTCTTCTGCAGCTGTGGTCTTGGCGGGGGTGGGAAACTGACCAGTACTTGTTCCTAGTCAACCTCCAAACTCCTACAGGCAGAGGGCAGAACACAGCAGGTGCTGAAAACCAGGGATTAACTGGAAGTCTGGAACTTTCTCTCCATCCAGAGGAACCAAATATGAGCTGCCTGCCATCTGCCTCCCAGGCAGACATTTCTGGGAAAACTGAGTAGGGAGCGTTGGTGGAGAGGGCCGGCTCATTGCCCACTTCCTTGAAAATTAATTTATCCATAAGTGAGCCCCACCACTGTGTATTCATCTCTAACGAGCACTTTAAAAGATGTGCCTTACTTTCTAATTATGTGTCCAGGTGCTCTCATAGGCCAGGAGAAGGCATCAGATCCCCTGGAGCTGGAATCACAGCTGACTACTGTGAGCCATACAATGGGGATGCTGGGAATTGAACTCAGGCCCTCTGCAAGAACAGTATACTGTCTTTTTTTTTTCCTCCCTTGGTTCTTCAAGGCAGGATTTCTCTGTGTAGCCCTGGCTGTCTTGGAACTAGCTCTGTAGACCAGGCTGGCCTCGAATTCATAGAGATCCATCCGCCTCTGCCTCCTGAGTGCTGGAATTAAAGGCGAGCACCACCATCACTCGGCCAGTATGCCGTCTTAACCACGGAGCCATCTTTCCTCTTCTAGTTTTCTAGCACATCACTGATTACATAAACAGTTTACCAGGGTTCTTCTTTCATCTAAGGAAAGTCAAGAAAACATGGAACCAAAAGAAGTCAAAGAAACCATCAGGAAAGAAAAGCAGTCAATGAGAAACAAAGATAAGGGGAGTTCTGAGGAAAGCTAGAGAGACTGAAATTGTATTCCTGGAACTCAAGGGCTCAGTACATCTGAAAATGAACCAGTCAGATCCATGGAAAGAATTCAGTCTCATCAGATGAGAAAGGGGAGGAGATGCTCTTAGCAGGTCTTCCACAGACAAACAAAATGTTACCTTGATTAGAGAACAGGAGGAATGGGAAGAGGAGGCAGGAGGGTCAGGGGTTCAAGGTCATCCTTGACACTTGAGTTTGAGGCCAGTGGAGCTACATGAGACTCTGTCTTAATCAGGAGGACGGGGAGATGCCTCTGCGGGTAGAACAGCCTGCCACACAAGCCTGGTGACCTGGAACTCAGGTAAAAGGCTGACTTCAGAGACTCCAGGAAGAAAAAACTTATCTCCATGTGGCTGGAGAGGTGGCTTGGTGGTTAAGAGCGCTGACTGATCTTGCAGAGGACCCCGGTTGGGTTCCCAGCACCCACGTGGCAGCTCACAGCTGCCTGTATTAACTCCAGTAGAGAGCAGCCCTCCCGAATGTCATCATCTCCGTGACGATTATGGTCCCTCTGTCAGCACATACCTTGGCAGGGACATTAAGCCTCCTAGTGCCTGTTTTCTCCAAATGGCACAGTCTGTATTTCTTCCTTCCACACTTGCTCACTTCCATTGTAGATGTGTACAAGAATCAGTCTTACTCAGTGTCGCAATGTCTTCAAACTTCCTCTGCAAAAGAAATTAGTCCATTACTTTTTTTGTTTTTTTGCTTTTTTGTTTGTTTTGAGACAGCAGCTCACTGCATAGCTCTGACTAGCCTTGAACTCAGAGATCCACCTGCTTCTGCTTTCCAAGTACTGACATTAGAGCCGTTTGCCATCATGCCCGACGAGTTCATTACTTTGAAGTTTAGCCTCAGGCAAGCTCTTAGGACACAGGTAGAAGGCAGCCAGAGTCTTTGTCAGAATATCACAGGCATGGCCTCTAGCCCAGTTGCCAGTATTACTCCCCTGAGCTGGGTCTCCACAGTCCACATGACTCTCTTTCCTATTTCCCTCTAGGTTCCTACTAGAATGGCCCATTGGGCTCTGCTGACAGCATCCAACCACTTTTCTATTGTAGATTTCCAAAATTTTCCCTGGTCCTTAAAAACACGGTCATGTTCTTCCCGGCAACACCCCTCTCCCCTGCCAGCTTCTGCCTTGATTTGATCTCTCTTGATGTCATAAAGCATTGACCAGAAACAACTTGGGGAAAGAAGGAGGACTTTTTGGATTTTGTCTTTTTGTTTCGTTTTGGTTTTTTTGTTTGTTTGTTTGTTTGTTTTTGGCTTACAGATTACAGCTCATCACTGGAGGAATCTAAGACAGGAATTCAAGGCAAAAACTTAGAGGCAGGAGCTGAGGCAGAGGCCATGGAGGAATTCAGCTTACTGACTTGCACCCCAGCTTTCTCAGCTACCTTTCTCTCGCTCTTCTTCTTCTTCATAAGGTTTACTCTTATTAGTTTTAGCTATATATAGTTTTGTGTGTCTGCATGTGGGTATGTGCACATGAGTGCTGGTAGCCTTGGAGACCTTGAATCCCTGGAGCTGGAGTTAAAAATGGTGGTGAACCACCATGTGGGTGCTGGGCATGAAATCCAGGTTCTCTGGAAGAGCATCAAGTGCTCTTAACCACTGAACCATCTCTCCAGACTGCTTAGCTACCTTTCTTATATAGCCCAGGCTTACCTGCACAGGGATGACAGCACATACAGTGGGCTGGGCCTGCTCCCATCAATCAGCAGTCAAGAACATATACAGACGTGCCCACGGGCCAGTGTGATGAAGGTAATTCTTCGCCTGATATGTCTAAGGCATATTCCTAGATATGTCTAAGCTGTCAAGTTGACAGAATCTATGAGAGTTAATCTTAGATACCTTCCTTTGTCAATCCCCACCCTGCCCCCTTTTCTTTTACATGGGATCTCACTGTGTCTCCCTGGCTGTTCAGGAAATCACTATGTAAATCAGGCTGGCCTTAAACTCACAGAGATCCTCCTACCTTTAAAAAAAAAATGTTAATCCCAAGTGCTGGCCTTAAAAACGTGTGCCACCATGTGCGGCCTTCCATCCAACTTTTCTGTAGCGGGGTTTCTCATTGAACCTGGAGCTCACCAGTATAGCTAGGCTGGCTGACCAGCGAGCCACAGGCATCCTCCTGTCTCTGCCTCCCCAGTGCTGGGATCACAGGTGTGTTGCCATTTCTGGATGTTTATATAGGTGCTAGGAATACAAATTCAGATTTTCATGTTTGCATGGCAGCTGTTTTACCAGCTGAGCTCTGGTTGTTTTTGTTTTCTTTTGTTTTGTTTTATATAAAAGTTGATCATTGCCAGGTGGTGGCACACCCCTTTAATCCTGGCACTTGGGAGGCAGAAGCAGGCAGATCTCTGAGTTCAAGGCCAGCTTGGTATACAGAGCAAGTTTCAGGACGCCCAGGACTGCACAGAGAAACCCTGTTTTGAAAAAACCAAAACCAAACAAACAAAAAACTTGATCATTAACTATTTTTCAAGGGTGCCAGTTAGTGACATTTCTGTACTCTAGCCCAGTCTGGCCTGGGCGTCACCATGTACTCTAAGGTGGCCTCAGACTCTTGACCACTCTTGTATTTTTAGCCTTCCAAGTGCTGGAATGTTGCAGGTAGGAGCTGTCACACACACCTGCTTCAAGCACGTGTTTCAGTAGCAGGCCTCAGCTCTATTCTCGTGGTTTCTTTGTAGAATCATGGAGGTAGTCACTCACCACACTCCATGGAAATCAACTACCCCAGAAGGCCAAGACACCCCAAAATTCCATTCGTGCTATATATGTATATATAAATGTATATGGTGATTTCTACGTGTGCATAAATACACGTGTGAGTGTGTGTGTGTGTGTGTGTGTGTGTGTGTGTGTGTGTGTGTGTGTGTGTGTGTGTATGCTGCTTTTACAGTGAGGCAAAAGTGTGAATCTGTCCACATCACTCTTTCGGAGTTTGTCTTTCGTGTCTGTTTCCCCATTGTCCTACGGAAGTCATCTGTAGGCTGCGCACAAGGAAGGTGGGGGTTCCCCAGCATGGCAACCATAGGAAATTAAGCCAGGGGACCTCAGGGAGAACAGAAGGAGCCTTGAAGAGAGTCCCAGTCAGCTGGCTGGCACACCTGTCCTCTACTTGCCATCCGAGTCAGGTACCGTGAGGCGACCCTGTCCTGCTGGTCCCGGGATGCACCTGTGATAAGGAGCTGTTGAGACGGGAGCTGGAGGCGGGGTACGTGGTGATGGACTCTCACCCACTTGAGGACGTGGTGCAGCTGTCTCCGGCTGAGGACCAGAGGCTTCTGAGGGAGGTGGCTGTTGTTGGGGCCCAAGGCCAAACTCACAACAGCGGGGTTAACGGCTGTTTGCGTGGCAGTCCTGACAGGTGGGGATTTGTGTTCTGGGTCCCCTCTCCAGAGTGGCATCTGCAAGCGGATCTGTCCTAAATTTGGCTTCCTGTTGTCCAGGCTGCCTTTGTCCACCCTCCGGGGACTCAACCCTGCAGAAGCTGAACCTAGGGCCCTTCCAGTTCTTAGGCTGTGGATGCAGCTCTGAGGACCCCAAATGAAGTCTGCTTGTTGTGTGGGTAGACTCTGGGGACCAAGAGCTTTCTGGCTCTTGTACAGTACAAGCAGGGTCTCCATCTCTTTCCACTGTAAGCTCTGCCTTGCCTAAGGATGGCCCCAGAAAGGCAGTTCCCTTTTCTGAGTTGTGCACACCACAGGGCACTTGTGATGTGGGTTCAGAAACTGACAGCGAGCCCAGTCTTTGCTCACTGTTTAGTAGGGAGAGATTCAGAAACAATTAGAGTGGCCTTGTGGAAGTGTGGAGGGGACATTATGGGACTTAACATTTTGTGTGTGTGTGTGTGTGAGAGAGAGAGAGAGAGAGAGAGAGAGAGAGAGAGAGAGAGAGAGAGAGATTGTGTATGTGTGTGTCTTGTGTGGAGGTCAGGCCCTAGGATATGAGGACTCCTCATTGAGGAAAATAAGCCCTGGCATCAAAGGATTTTCACAGCCCAGTGCCGAAGAGAGAAGACTGCGAGGCAAACAGCCCCTGCAAAGGCTCCGAGATTCAGTAGAGCTCTGTGCCCAGCGCAGTGAGAGCGAGGGAATCAAGGTGGAGCAGAGAGGGAGCCATGGGAAACTGGGCTCTGAAGGAGGGTGGCAGGGCCAGACAGAGATTGTTGATTGGCTGATGGGGTCTCACTATGTAGCCTTGGCCTGGAACTCTATGTAGGCCAGGCTGGCCTCAAAGTCACAGACATCCACCTGCCTCTGCTTACTGAGAGCTGGGAGTGAAGGTGTGCACCCTAACGCCCAGAAATTTTAAGGGTATGTGGAGAGACTGGAAATGTCAGCTTTGTGTTTAGGAAAACTAGATCTGCTTCCCCCACCCCCAGCAGGATAAAGAAGAGGGAGCTAGAGAGATGGCTCAGTGGTTAAGAGTACTCACTACTCCTACCGAGGACCCTGGCTTGATTTCCTGTACCACATAGCAGCTCACAACTGTCTGTAACTCTAATTTGAAAGGATCCTATGCCCTCTTCTGACTTCCAAGGGTACTACATGAATTTGCTGCAGACAGATACTCATACACATAAAAATAAATATATGATACATTTTTAAACAATAAAGAGACAAGAGAGTTCAAAGAAGTCCATTTGGATATTATTAGTCTGATTATTGTTTGTTTTACAAGGCAGGGTTTCTCTGTGTAGTTCTGACCATCCTAGAACTAGTTCTGTAGGCCAGGCTGGCCTAAACTCAGAGACCCACCTGCCTCTGGGATTAAAGGCGTGCGCCACCACCACCCAGCTGCAGGGCGGTGGTGGCGCATGCCTTTCATCCCAGCACTTGGTAGGCAGAGAAAGGCAGATCTCTGTGAGTTCCAAGCCAGTCTGGTCTACAAAGTGAGTTCCAGGGCAGAAGTGTGGGGCTGAAGATATTGATCAGTGGGTGGAGCACTTGCCTAGCATAGCACTCACAAAGCTCTATATTCAATTCCCAGCACAGCAAAACTGTACACATTGTATACCCACAGATATGTGTATTTATACACACATGAACATGGGTATGCGTACACACAGAGGAAAACCACCCAGGCGCACGCCTTTAATCCCAGCACTCAGGAGGCAGAGACAGGTGGATCTCTGTGAGTTTGAGGCCAGCCTGGTCTACAAAGTGAGAATGGCTTGATAAATTGGCATAGCATAAAATCGAATGGTGGTTTGGATTCTGTCAAGGTGGACAGTTCTAAGGAACTCTGAATGTTCAGTATTCACAGAAAGCAGGCAGGGCTGGCGAGATGGCTCAGTGTGTACTGCTCTTCCAGAGTTCCAGAATTCAGTGCCCAGCACCCAGATCAGGAGGCTCAGAACTACTTATAATGTCAGCTAGGGGCTCCAGCACCCTCTCCTGGACTCCAAGGTATCCACACTCATATGCACATACTACATGCAGATTTCATGCATACACATAAATGAAATTTAAAAAATTTAAGGAACTAGAAGTTCAGCTTATGTCAAGGAGGGAAGCAAGCAGCAGAAATAGTACTTCTATTTACATGCCATTTACATATAGTTGAGGGAAAATGGTGCTTCCATTTACATGTAGTTGAAAAACAAAAAAAACTGTGTGTTGTTTTAGATATACACATTGGGTAAATGGTATAAAAACATTCAAATGAATGATAAATAACACACTCAAGTTCATGGTCATAGCCAGATGTGGTGGCACACACCTGTATTCCCAGGCCTTGGGTGCCTGTGGTTGGAGGATTATGAGTTTAGGCCAGTTAGGGCTTCAGATTGAGACCTTGTCTCAAAACACAAAAAGAAACAACAATGAAAATATAATGTTTTGTTTGGGGGGTTGATGTAACAACAAGGAGTCAGAGGGGACCCACAGATCGCTCAGCACTACCAAATGAGACAGGATGTTAAATTTGGTTTGTTTTTAGATTTTGTTTTGTTTTAAACTATGTGACTATGTTTCTCTGTGTGTGCCCATATGAGTGCAGGTACCCATGGAGACCAGAAGGAGCTGGATCCCCTGGAGCTGGGGTTACAGACAGTTGTGAGCTACCTGATAGGGTGTAGGGACCCGAACTCTCTTAACCTCTGAGCCATCTCTTTAGTCCTAGAATATTAAGATTTGATGATAATACCTTGGGTTAGAGATATAGCTAGCTCTGCTGATACCTGCCTAGCATGTATGAAGCCCAGGATTTTGTTCCCAGCACCACATAACCATGTATGGTCAGTCATATGCCTGTTATTCCAGCACTCAGGAAGTGGAGGCAGGAGGATTGCAAATTCAAGGTCATCCTTGGGTATCTATGGCTGTCTCCTCACACCCCTTTGGTTTTGTTGTTTGCTTGGTTGGTTTTGTGTTTGTTTTTTGAGGTTTTTTCTTTGTGTAGCATTGGCAGTCCTAGAAATTGCTCTGTAGATCAGGATGACCTCAAATTCACAGAGATCTGCCTGCCTCTGCCTCCTGAGTTCTGGGATTAAAGGTGTGCGCCAAGACCACCTGGCCGAGACTGTCTTAAAAAAAGAAAAAATACTAATGAAGGAATCAGAGTGGCTGGGAGTAGGGGAGCAGCAGGAAAACTGGAAGATGGAGTTGCAGGGTCTGGGATCTTTAAAAACATTATCATACTTTTATTTAATTTGTGGGGTTTGTGAATGTGGGTGCTCACACATGTCCCTGTCTCCACCCCACCCCCACCCACCATGTGGGTGCTGGAATTGAGCTCAGGTCGTCAAGCTTGGCAGTAAATACCTTTACCTGATGAGCCGTCCCTCTAGCCCTGCAATTGTTTTTAAAAGCTCTGCCACATGGGCACTGGAGACATAGCTCAGAGGTTAAGAGCACTGGCTGTTCTTCCAGAGGACCCAGGTCCAATTCCCAGCAACCACATGGTAGCTCACACCCATCTATAGTGAGATCTGGCGCCCTCTTTTGGCCGACAGGCATACATGCAGGCAGAATACAGAATACATTTTTTAAAAAAGTTCTGACACAGCCAAGCAGTGGCAGCACACACCTTTGATCCCAGCACTTGGGGGGCAGAGGCAGGTGGACCTCCAAGTTCAAGGCCAGCCTAGTCTACAAAATGAATTCCAGGAGAACCGCATCTAGACAGAGAAACCCTGGCTGGTGTGTGGGGGGGTGTGCTCTGACACATGCCAGGTGTAGTGCAGAGGCAGGTGGATCTTTTGAGTTTGAGGCCATCCCGGTCCATATTAGCAAGCTGCAGGATAGCCAGAGTTACACAGCAAGACCCAGTCTCAAAAAAGAAGAAAACGAAAAGAATAAAAAGAAAAAAAAACCCTCTGACACACATCCTTGGAATTCAGAGGGAGATGTGTGTGCATGTGCACAATCAGACAATCGCAGGAATGTGTCTTCCTGGTGTGTAGGCACTTGCCCAGGAAAGTCTTGAGAAGGTCTTAGCTCTCAGCTGATTCCCTCTGAGAGTCTGCAAACAGCGCACTGCCAGCCCCGGGCTGAAAGCTTCTGCCCAACACACTTGCTGAGCTTCTCTGCAAAAAGCAGGGTGTTTCTAGTTCTAGAAAATTCAGGAAATCCCATTCTAATCATTAGCTGGCTACTAGGTTAATGGAGCAAAGACTTCAGTAGCTACACATGCCCTGGAACCCAGGCTTTGCTTAATTACTGGGAAAGTCATCAAGTAAATAGCAGCTGACATATGAGGGCAGAGCTTGGATTCTGGGGTTGCTAATAAAATGCCCAGTTTTCTTTTTTTCTTCTCTTCTCTTCTCTTTCATTCTTTTTGAAACAGGGTTTCTCTGAGTAGCTTTGGAGCCTGTCCTGGGACTCGCTCTGTAGACCAGGCTAGACTCGAACTCACAGAGATCCGCCTGCCTCTTTCTCCCGAGTGCTGAGATTAAAGGCGTGCGCCACCACTGCCCAGCTAAAATGCCCGATTTTCAACAAAAAGTATGAACCACGCAGAGAAACCACAGGGAAAGGGATGGAAACTGTCAGGTTGTTGGGATGGCTAACAACCCAGGTAAAGCAAAGGCTTGCTTTGTGGCATGAGTTCCATCCAAGGAACCCATGTAAAGGTGGAAGTGAGAACTGACTCCTGAAAGTTGTCCTCTGACTTCCACATGTGTATCATGGCACACATGTGCGCTCACAAGCACACTCCATTGTGCACAAAAGCACATGAAATTTTTTTTTGCACATGAAATTTTTTAAAAAGACGCTGTCCCCCTTCAAGCCTAAAAGTCAAAGTTATTAGACAAATACTTTAAATTAGCTGTTTAATTTTTCTTTTTTTAAAAGATTTATTTATTTATTATGTATACAGCATTCCTTCCATGTGTGCCTACAGACCAGAAGAGGACACCAGATCTTATTACAGATGGTTGTGAGCCACCATGTGGTTGCTGGGAATTGAACTCAGGACCTCTGGAAGAGCAGCGTGTGCTCTTAACCGCTGAGCCATCTCTCCAGCCCTTAGCTGTTTAATTTAAAGTAAAATTAAAATTTGATTGATCGGCGTCACACGTAGCCCAGGCTAGCCTTGAGCACGTTGCGTAGCTAAAGATGACCTTGAGCTCCTAATTTTCCTGCCTTCACCTCGGTGCTGGAAATTCAGGTGCGTACCATTCCCAGTTTATGCAGACTGGGATGGAGCCCAGGGCATCAGGCATGCTAGGCAAGCACCTTACCTACTGAGTTATGTCCTCAGCCCCCAAGTTGGCATTTGTTTGTTTGTTTGTACAGGATCTCAGTATGTAGCACTGGTAGACCAGGCTGGCCCGGAACTCACAGAAATCTGCCTGCCTCTGCTTCCTGAGTGCTGGAGTTAAAAGGCAAGAGTGCTGGGCAATGGGGGGGGGGGGTTCATAGTCTACAGAGTGAGTTCCAGGACAGTCAGGGCCACCCAGAGAAACCCTGTCTCGAAAAACCTAAAAAAAGTCAAGGGTGTGCCACTACATCTGATCCCAAATTGGCTATTTTAGATATTTTAAATAGCCAATTTGGGATTTGGCATCTTATAAAATCATGACTGAATAGTCTAGAATTGGCATTGTATTTTATGACCACAATTTAACTGTGACTTGGGTCAGTGCCAAGGCATTTACCACGTGTAAGACAGACTCAATGCGGTCTAAATGAATTGTTAAGAGTCTTTGCATTTGTGATCTTACTTGGTCTCCCTGACAATCTTGTAAAGTGAATTTTGTTGTTTTCTTTCTTTAAAAAAGTGTATGTGTGTGGCCGGGCGGTCGTGGCGCACACCTTTAATCCCAGCACTCGGGAGGCAGAAGCAGCTGGATCTCTGTGAGTTCGAGGCCAGCCTGGTCTACAGAGTGAGTTCCAGGACAAGCATCAAAGCTACATAGAGAAACCCTGTCTCAAAAAACCAAAAAAAAAAGTATGTGCGTGCGTGTGTGTGTGTGTGTAAACTTTTTATGTGTGTATATATCTATATATATGCCACAGTGCTTATGTGTAGGTCAGAGGGCAACTTGCAGGAGTCACTCTCTTCTTTCTTTCCACCATGTGGGTGCAGAGGATTGAACCCAGGTCCTCGGGCTTGGGTGGCAAACACTTTTACTTGCCTGGTGTCTGGATGGCCCAAATTGTATTGTTTGTATTGTTTTCATACCAGGGCTTATGCAAGGAGCTGGAGGGGTTTAACCTGGAGGGAGCCCAGGTCTTGGAGATCTCATGTTCCTCCCATCGCTATCTGTGAATTAAGTGGAAAACTTTGGATTTCTCCCAGCCCTCAGAGTAGCTTGGCAAGGCACCATTATTTCCAGAACGTCTATTTTATAGCCTGCCTTTGATACTTGCCCATTCCTGTGCCTATTTAAATAACATTTCCCCATTAATCATATTAATTTTAGAAAAGCTATTTTAAAAACAGTTTCAGGAATTGCCAGTTACCAGTTTAAAGTCTTTCTTTCCAGTGTCTGCCTATAAATACCTATGCACTTATGCATATGCACGAACGTATGCGTTTATACCGTTTTATGAGATTGTCCTCACGCTCTATAAATGGGTTCCTATTCTGCTTTCTCACCCTGTGTGGTATTGTGGTGCTCAGAATAGCGCTGTGGTGAAGGTTAATTGGGCCTTGGAGCCAGAGCACAATACCCTGTTCTCCATGTGCCTTTAGGAATTATTTAACCCTTTTGTAGCTGGATTTTTTTTTTCTGATCCTAGCCAATCTCTGCTGTTCTTTTTTTTTTTTTTTTTCTTTCCCTGGCCGTTTTCCCCCACCTGTGTGTGCATGGAGTGGGGTGGGGGTGGGGTAATGTGCACCACATCTTGAGTATAGAATCAGAGGGCACCTTAGGGACTGTTGTCTCCGCCTTCCACCATTTGTTGGTCCCAGGTATGAAACCTGGGTCCTCAGACTGACTGGCAAGCACTCTTGCTCCCTGAGCCATCTCACTGATCCCGTGCCTCTTTCTCCTCCCAGCCAATGGGCCTTTGTCTTCCAATTATCTTTCCTTCCCTTCTCTTTCTTCTTTATAGTAGTTGAGACCACACCCAAAGTGGGTCGGTATCTTAAAGGCTATTGGCTGAAGGAGTTCCCACAACACCTCCCTTTTGTCTAAGTAAGAGAGTTCTAAGTCTAATATAAAACTATATACAATAAGAGCAAATACCAAGTATTGTCCAGGGAAAAGAAGAAGTAAAAACATACATAAAACTTAGAATTACAACCAGCATAAACAACATCAAACAAGAAACATATGCTGAATGCTTCAATAGTTATCCTAAGGCATCTAAGTCTTATATTAAAAATGGCTTGGCTAAGTCATGAGAGGAAAGTAACTATGACTATCTAGTCTTCAACCCCATCACAGACCTGAGAAGGGAAATAATATTACCTTAGTAAACAGGAAGTGCAATCAAGCAACTTCCAAAAGGTACAAGAAATGACAGAAACAACCAGCTACCTGGGGCAATCACCCAAAGTCTCATTTGCAACGTTGGGACAACCAACTTTGGCTAAAGCCTAGAGTAACTGACAGACCATTTTCAGAGGCAGGAAAATTTTAAAAACTGTCTTACCCTGTTTTGTGCCTCTTGGCTGTTGGATTGGATTCCAGTTCCCAGCGCACGTAGAGGACTGCATTTATAGTGCATGAGACCACACCCAAAGTGGGCCAGTATCTTAAAGGCTATTGACTGAAGGTGTTCCCATAACACCTCCCCTTCTTTTTCAACAGAATCTCACTCTGTAGCCCTGCGTATCTTGGAAATCACTATGTAGACCCTGTCTCCAAATAATAATGATGATGATGATGATGATGATAATGATGATGATCTGCCATATGGGGGATTATCAAGATGACTCAGGTAAAATCACTGGCCATCATGATGAAAGGAGAGAGCCAACCCCACAGATCTGTCCTCTGAGCCTTACTTGAGTGCTGTGGCACATATGTGTATACACACACACACACACACACACACCATAAATAAATAAGTATAAGAAATCTTTTTAAAAACCTACAGCTGAGCGGTGGTGGTGCACACCTTTAATCCCAGTACTCAGGAAGCAGATGCAATCGGATCTCTGAGTTCAAGGACAGCCTGGTCTACAGAGTGCATTTCTAGGACAGCCAGGGCTACACAGAGAAACTCTGTAAAAAACTAACTAAATAAATAAATACCATACAAGAGCAGGACCAGTGAAGGTAAGGCAACCTCTGTCCTCAAACTACTAACTTCAGTATGAAGAATGAACCAAACCAGTAACTTAGGTCCATCTTGGTTTTGTCTTTATATGGTAGAAGTCATTGAATGCCAGTAGACACAGGGGACATGTGTCTCATCGTCTTCATTTCTCAGGGTTCCACTGGAGTCATGGGGTGCCGGTCCATTTCATCCACGTTTGTCACTTGTTTGTGTCACAGTCCTGGACACTGAACCAACCTATAAACACCGTGTGCCTCTAAGCTTTGACCTCTTGCCCATCTATTCCTGAATCTTTGACTGCTCTTTCCTACCCTGCCTCTTCCTTGGGGCCCCTCCCTCTGTCCTTCTCTTTTGAGATCTTGTTGGACTAGCCTACGATCATCCCTCCCCCCATCCCCTACCACTGCCTGGCACTGGGAGCTGTGGGCTGTGCAGCCTGAGTCCTGTTTGAGATAGCTACCCCTGTGCAGCCAGGGTCTTGAGCTTTATCACAGTGAGTTTCAGTACCAGCTATAGCTGTGGGTCTCAACCTGTGGGTCTCAACCCCTGTCACAGGTGTCGACTAGGACCATCGGGCAAACACAGCGATTTACATTACAGTTTAAAACAGTAGCAAAAATGCAGTTTTGAAGTAGCGATGAAAATAATTTTATGGTTGGGGGTCACCACAATACAAGGGTATTAAAGGGTCGCAGCATTAGGAAGGTTGAGAACCTCTAATCTATAGGAAACAAAGTCAGGGTTTAAAGAATCAAGAACGGGTCTGGAGGCGTGGCTCAGTGTTTAAGAACACACGCTGCTTTTGTAGAGGACCAGAGTTCAGTTCCCTGTGCCCACGTGGGGCAACTCACAACACCTGCCACTCAGCTCCAGGATATCCAGCGCCCTCTTCTGGCCCCCACAGGCATTTGCACTCATGTGAACAACCGTCCTCCGACACATAAACACATATAATAAAAATAAATAAACCAGACGAGGGTGGCCACACCTTTAATCCCAATACTTGGGAAGCAGTGGTAGATGGAGCTCCAGGTTTGAGGCTAGCCTGGTTTACATCATAGTGAGTTCCAGGACAGCCAAGGCTACAAAGAGAAATCTCGTCTCAAAATAATCAAATAAGTATTTTTTAAAAAGATTATGAGTTCAAGGCCAACTTAAACTACGTGGCAAGACCATCATGCCTCAGGGTCAAAAAACCTTTGCATTTCTAGGTAAAAGTGAAGATACTATCCTTTTTTTTTATATTACATTTATGGGCATGCATGTGTCAGGATGTATGCATGTGCACGTGCACACACATATGTGTGTATGTTCTGCCATGTGGGTCCACCATGAATTAATTTGGGTGGTTTGTTTGTTTGTCCTCGCAGTACTAGGGGTGGGATGCAGGCCCTAGCACACTGATGTCCTGCTGTAATGAAAGATGGTGATTGGCCCAGCCTCGAGTCATCAAGCCTTTTCCCCCTATGGCAGGGGTTCTCAACTTGTGGGTCTCGACCCCTTTGGGCGTCGAATGACCCTTTCACAGGGGTTGCCTCAGACCATTGGAAAACACAAGTGTTTGTTTATATTACGATTTGTAACAGCAGTGAAACTACAGTTATGAAATCACAATAAAATTTTATGGTTGGGGATCACCACAGCATGAGAAACTGTATTAGAACCACTGATCTATGGCAATGGAGCCTACCTCTCCTCAGCCATTTACTCCTGACTGTCTGTGATGATTAGGGTTGCTGAATGGATAGAACCTGATCTCAACTGGTACGTGGGTCTCTGAGCATGCCTGCTGATAGCACAGATTGAGAAGGGAAGAATGGCGTTGCCATTCCCTACCAGAGGTCCTTGATGGTGTGAATAGAGAAAAGGGGCTGAGCAACAGCATGCATTCCCCATTCTCTGCCTCCTGGGTGTGGAGGGGGTGTGAGCAGCTGCTTCAAGCCCTGCCACCTTCGCTCCGTTCCCACCGTGGACTGTGCACTGAACTGTAAATCAGAAGAGACCCTTTCTCCCTTACATTGTGTCTGTCACAGTTTTAGCACAGCCACAGGGACAGGAAGTAGGACACTGTCTTAAGGAATCTCTCCCACCTTAGCTTCCTGGGTGCTCTTTTCTCTTAGGTCTCCTGCCTCTCAGGAGACAATAGAAAGAGGAGACCCTCCATGGACCGTGGGCCTCCTCTCCATTTCTGATTCGCATAACTGGAATTTTAGGGCAAGCCTCCCTGCCGTTCCTAGAGTCTCCAAGGACTCGTCAGCCACCTGCCCAGAATATGAATTAGACACCTGAAAGAAGAGAGAAGATAGTCAGTGTATATTGAGATGAGGAGTAGCTAGAAGGGGCTACTGGCCAGCGAGCTCCAGAGATCTGCCTTTCTCCACCCACCCTGCTCCTGAGTGCAGCTTTTATTTGTTTGTTTGTTGGGTTTTTTGTTGTTGTTGTTTTTCGAGACAGGGTTTCTCTGTAGCTTTGGAGCCTGTGCTGGAACTAGTTCTTGTAGTCCAGGCTGGCTTTGAACTCAGAGATCCGCCTGTCTCTGCCTCCCAAGTGCTGGGATTAAAGGTGTGTGCCACCACCTCCCGGCTCCTGAGTGCAGCTTTTGTATGTGTGCTGGTGATCTGACCTCAGGTCCTCCTGCCTTCAAAACAAATATTTGACTGACTGAGCCGCCTCTTCAGTCCCAAGCAAGAGCAACTCCTAAGCTCCTGTCGAAATGCATGGCTCCATGACGTTATTACCCTATCCTCTCCTCATCGCCTCTCCCCTATGCCTGGTTCACTCCCTCACCCTCTCAGGCCCATTCTCCCTTCAGTACCCTCTTCCTGTCATCCACCCCACCCCACCCCACCCCCCATGTTCACTCCTACTTCCTCCACCCACTCCCACCTGCAAATCTTTCCGTCTTTCAATGCCCCACTGCCTTCTCTGGAATTTTCCATCTCCTAAGGAGCTTCCTGTGGTTCTCCACCCATCTCCTCCATCAGTTGTCCAGGGGAGGTGAACAAAACTTGCAGTGTTTTTCCGCCCTCCCTCCCTGACTTCTCGTCCTTCAGGGTGTGACTAACGCCTCCTTACTGTAGGGTTGTCTGTTCCTTAAATGTCTTAAAATATGTCAGGCTCTAGAAGTTGGAACCAAGGACAGCTACCGAGTTGTATTAAACTTCCTTCTTGCCCCAGGCAGATCGACACTGTGGTATTTACCGAGACCGCCCCCCCCCGCCACGCCCTACCACAAGCTAGAATCCTTACCTTTCCCTCCCTCCGCAATCTACCTTATCCTCTCCTCCATCCCCACACCTTACCTACCCTCCCTGTATCCACCGCACCCCATATCCTCCTATCCCTTCTTCTCCCAATGCCTATAGGAGCAAAAGTCATTTGCAAGCCTGTGTACCACAGGATCCCCTGTAAGAAACCAGCATCCCATTCATAAAACTCTCCTGTTTGGGGTTGGAAATAGAGAAGAATCTTCCAGGGAGGGGCTCAGGATGTGACTCAGCGGGGCTGCCATCTTGCCTAGCCTGGGAAAGGCTCTTGATTCTATTCCTAGTACCCTAAATAAATAAAATGCAATAAAAAATCCTGGGGCAATTAATTGAGCCTAAGGGAGGGAGGGACATTTTCTCCTGTGGTGTGGCCACAGGTAAGGTACCAGTGTTCCTGCAGATACCTGAGCTAAAGTCTCACAGGAGATGGAAGAGGGACTAGTTGAGAAGAGGAAGGGATCAGCGTGAGAGGGGCAGAGAGGGTGCTGGGAATGAATGGGATCCAAATACATCATACAGATATAAAAAATATAATGGCAGCTATTGGCTCACTGGGATGTGGATCTCTCCGAGTCTGAGGCCAGCCTGGTCTATATGGGGAGTTCCAGGCTAGCCAAAGCTACAAAGTGACACCCTGTCTCATACAAACAAATGAACAGAGCTGGAGAGTTGTCTCAGTAGTTAAGAACACTGGCTTCTCCTCTAGAGAACCTGGGTTCCATTCCCAGGACCCACGTGGTGGCTCACAACCGCCTGTCATCCTAATCTCAAGGGAACCAAAGTCCTCTTCTGGCCTCTGAGGGCATGAGGCACAAAGATGGTATACAAACATGCAGGCAAAAACTCATATATATATATACACATATATATATATGCATATATATATGTGTATATATAAAATAAAATCATGATTGGGCAGAGGCAGGCAGATCTCATTGAGTTCAAGGCCAGCCTGGTCTACAAACCGAGTTCAAGGACAGCCAGAGAGCTATGTAGTGAAACACTATCAGAGAGAGAGAAATAGCAAATAGCAAACAAAATAAACTCCTTATTATATATATATAATTAATATATGCTAATAAAGAAACCTTAAGAGGCCGGGCGGTGGTGGCACACACCTTTAATCCCAGCACTCAGGAGGCAGAGGCAGGCGGATCTCTGTGAGTTCGAGACCAGCCTGGTCTACAAGAGCTAGTTCCAGGACAGACTCCAAAGCCACAGAGAAACGCTGTCTCAAAAAACCAAAAAAAAAAAAAAAAAAAAGAAACCTTAAGAGAAAGAGGCTGAAGATTAGCCATTTTCAGTGAGCAGAAGATACATTGGACATTCAGACCTAAGAAGAGGAAGGCCCCCCGGACTCATCCTTGGTGATTTTAGCTAATTTCACGTGGCTTTTATTTTCATGTTTACCCGACTCCACCGTGCTGTTTACTTATTCACTTCTTTATTGACTTAGATGGAAGTCATGCTATGTAGCACAGGCTGGCCCAGATTCCTCTGTCGAGGGATCCTCCTGCTTCAGCTTCCCAAGTACCAGGGACTGAAAGATGAAAGATGAGCTAGCTCTGCCTGGCTCCATGAACTATTTTCTTTTTTTTTTTCTTTCTTTGAGCTTGAACCCAGGACCTCACGTGTGCAAGACAAGCACTCTGCCAAGTAAGCTATCTGCTCAGACCTCAATGATTCCTGGGGCTAGAGCGGTGGTGTGCACCACCACACCAGACTTTTCTTTTTGCAGCAAGGTCTTACTGTATAGCCCAGGCTGGGCTCAAACTCAGCTATCCCCCAGCCTCAGCCTCTTGAGTGCTAGAATTACAGTCCTGCACCATTACACGCTGCTCCCTTCCTCCTTTTCATTCAGGCCTGTGCTTGCAAGCACTCCCTCGGAGGGCTACCTGCATGAACAGCTGCACCCTGCTACGTGGCTTTTGTGCGAAGTCTGCATTGTGATTCTTAAAAAAGGAAGCCCAGGGATGAACAGGAAGCTAAAAATAACCCAGGATCAATTTAGGGAGGGGGCTTGTCTTCCCTTCTGTTTGCTCTCCCCCAGGGCCTGTAAACTGCTGCTGTTAACAGCTGGGCTGGCTGGCTTCTTGTAAAGCTCTAATAATGTGGAATTACCTTGGCTGCTTGCCTCCCCAGGGCAAGGAAGCTGGTACTCTCACCACAGGCATCTCTGAGCCAGAATCCTTGTCCTCTGCATGGTCCACTGGGTCCACACTTGTATGCACACATCTCTACCTCAGATATATCTGAGGCTGGTGTTATGGTGCATGCTTGTTTGCCTAGCACGCATGAGTCTTAGGCAGGAGGATCGCCAGTTCTAGGCCAGCCTAGGCTAAATACTCAGACCCCGTAACAGATGAAGTAACTGGACAGAGGTATAATTCTGGAGTTTGCCTCTTAGGGAAGAGCCCTGCAAATTTTCTTGGCCTCTTAGAGAATGAA
>PVIU01023447.1:0-27392 GCA_004026605.1 Ondatra zibethicus
GGTTGGTGGTGGTCCCAGCACTTAACTACAAAGAAAGAAGGTAATAAATAGTGTACTTTAAAAATGTTATAAATATGATTTGTATCCTCAAGGCTAGTTACAGAACAATTCCTTGCTTTGTATATTCACATCTTTTCTTTCTTGCTTTGTTTGCTTTATGTGTGAATGTATTTTCCCTTGTCTCAGTTTCCATATCTTACAAATTTCATAGAAAATTAATTTTTATTCTAAAAAATTCTAATTATTTATTACTAAAGCTGTGACTTGGAAAATAGGATTTAGAATAAGTAGAATGTGTGTATGCTGTGTGACTGAATTTTAGGATGAAATACATAATGTAATGTGAATAAGACAAGAGTCTTCAGAATCATACACAATAATGTTTAAAACTTTACACTGTCTTTCTTCAGTAGAGTGTGAAAACATTTCCACTTAAGTAAAAAAATTGCTGCATCATGTTATGTGAAAATATAGAATTGTTTTGACACTATTTAGGACTTAAGATATAAAAAAGCATACACGGAAGGAACAGACAGTTACAAAACTTTTACATCTTCATACAAATTCATCTTTTTCTCATCTATTCTGTAACAATAAACACTAAGAAAGTCCATGTTTATGGACAGCTGGCTTCTTGTTAGCCACTGTGATAGTAGAACAGTAGATGAAGAGTAGACAGTTAATGGCAGAAAAAGGGGTCCATTACTTGATTGCTATCTATCTGCCTGGCTCTGGGGAAAAGACTCAAGCAATATTTAACCCTAATGGGGGTATTCTCTTTCTGTTGAAGAGAATTTCATTGAAATTAAAGTTCATATTACCTTTGAAATTATTTTTAAAGCTCAATACTGTGTCAAAGCAAAAAATCATTTTTTCCACTATTCTAAATGAACTTATATAAATTTCATTTAAAGATGTCAATTTGATTTATTCCTTTAACATAAAAGATAAGACCCCAGGGTTTTGAAGGTAAACATCTCTGTTAGAGGAGTCTTTAACAATTTCTAGAGCTCCTCATTTATTTGATTTCAATCATAACTTTGCTTATTAGACTTGTATTTTACTTTTCTTCTGAAAACACTGAGTTCTTTGCAGAGGCTTTGAAAATTGCAGTGTTCAATAAGACAAAGTTGAGAAAACGCAAAAATAAAAATGAAAAGATGTTGTGTAGGCAGGAGGGTGAGGAAAAACAGTATCAAATCTAGGTAAAAGCAAATGTGCAAACACTGAGTCAACAGTAGTTGTGCCAACCCTCAAAATACAGAAGAAATACTAGACCATGAGTGTCCACAGTAAATATAAACAACATAAAGTCTCAGTTATCTTGACCATGCTTTATCTATTACACAGTTCTTCATTTTGCACCATTATTAGTAAAGCTATTTTGTATGTCTGTGACTATGGCCAATATGAGGATGCAAAGAGCAGGCAGAAGAGACAATAGAGCAGTTCTTCCATCTCCTGAACTGAAAATCCATTTGAATGTCAAGGACAATGGAAATGCAATAGGAAGTGAAACTAGTTGATGTAATTCCTTTCTAGTAATTATCTCTAAGAAATATAAATTGGAGCTTGTACCAAAGATTTCAAAATAATTAAATTCATGCATGTACTGTGCACAAGAAATGTGAGTTTTATTTAATAGATGCTACCCCAAAAATCAATTTCTAGCAAACTCCATGCATGCTATTGATAGAGTATGATTAATATAGAAGTTCATGTCTTATCATCAATAAGGAAAACTAAATTCCTTATTTTATGTGTATATATCTTTTAATTAACTTTAGAACATTTTTCTGGTTCTTAGAGGGGGATAGTAATAATTATTATTTACCCTTAAATAATAGTCACTGTTTTAAGCTCTAGATTAAATTATATGATATACCTTTTCCAATCTTTCCCTTCTGGAAAGAAAGAATATAAGCAGTTTATTAAATTTTTCCTGTAGGTATGACATTAATCTCCCAACATTGTGAATAAGTTGATGATATGAATCTTCCAAAAGGTAGAGAGAGGGGAAGGCAGAACAATAGGAGACTTACAACTCATGGAGTGAAAATGTGGCAACTTCATTTTTTTCTTTTTCTCTCATTTTCCCAAACTTTGTGCAGGGGAACATACAAACTGGAAATGCCAACAACTGAAGATGAAATACCCAACAAACAGAAATGGATTCTTCATCATCAGAGCTTAAAGAACAAGTAATGGCCAATGAGAAAGTATTTTTTGTTTTCCTCAATTAAGCATTTATTATTATTGCCATTACTTTATTATACATGAATTATATGTATCATGTTGCCACCACAGCTCCACCCAACATGATGGACTCCTATCCCTTGGGAACAAGAAGCCAATAAACTCTCTCTTCCTTAAGTTGCTATTAGTTGTGGAGTTTTATCACAGCAGCAGAAAAGTAACTACTACAGGCTCCCACAAGAAAAGGTATTCAGTATAAATCATATCAGGTGAACAGCTTAGATATACACAGCCATTCTCTTCAGTGAAAGGTAGGAATGATCTCCTATCCCAAATTCTGACATCCCAATCCCAACCTAATCTGAAGAATTGGCCTTATTCATAATACAATTCTTAGACCTAATACTTATCTCTGTGGATGGTTTGTAGCACTTTATTTGTGTGAGTGAATATAGATCTCCATGTAACAGTTGGATTGTGAGTCAGAAGGAATAGATGTTCCCAAATGGGCTTCAGTTTATATGTTTAAAACTAAATCAAAACCAAACTCAAATATGTGAAATCCATTTTTTTTCAGAACCAGGATAACTTTCCTTAGGAATTGTAAAACAGGGCATTTTTAAATATGCAGTTGTGAAGTATTACCTGTACTGTTAGAACATAAAAAATGAGATTAAAGGGTGCTTAAAGATATCAAACAAAGGACATATAAAATAGAAAGATTAAGAAATACAATATTAAATTATACAGTTAATATTTGCAGTATAATTTTACTCATGACATGCATATACATGATTAAGGATATAAAGAATCATATAAACCTGGCTATAATTGTTCTACTGACAATTTTAAGTTTTTCATAAGAGCTTTATCTAATGCTGCTATATTATTTTTAGTAATTTTTTGAAAATGCCTATGAATGTGCAGAGGCTATTTATAGCTACTAGAGATTTGTGAACTTGTCTATTTAGTAGCATTTTATAGAAAAGTGCAAAATTCAAGATTTTTAAAATTCTTATGTATGTTTTTGTGTTCTATACAGCATCAGCTTCCCAAAGATAGATCTACTTTCATTTAGAAAATTGAGTGAAGAAAAAAAAAAGCTACAAGTGAATATTTGGTCTATGAACCACATCAACAGTTGTGAACAAGAAAGTTTGTCTTGAAACAACGTAGGGAAGTTGAGGAACGACAAACAAGGTTATTTTCTGGATATTGCATACCTGCCATGACATGAGAGTTTCCCTCTCTCTCACTCTCTTCCTCTCTCTCCCTCCCCACACACTAAAGTGGATCTATAAACTTCCATGTTATATTGGCTCACTGTTTCATCTTCCCTTTGTTCTGTCCATAGTACCATAATTAGGAGCATCTGGCTCAGAAGAAAGCCTTCGTCAGGTAATGAAGATGGTTTATATTCTGTTCTCCACTTCTTGTCTTCTGTATGAATATTCATAATCAGAGAACTGAAAATAAATTAAATGGTTGCAATGGGGGGCTTCAGTGATTTTTTTTAAACTTTGCTGGAGAATACGGGAGCTAATAAAATGACTTTCATAGACGATTGACTAAATTATGAAGTTTTCTACTAATATTAAGCATGTACATCTAAGTATCCCAAAAGCAGAAAAATCCAAGCTCTCATCTTTATTACATAAAATAAAGAACAAAAGCTATAAAAAAGTTTCTAATTACAGAAGTTTCTAAAGTTTGAAGGGCTTACTAGCAAAAGCATATTAGAAATTGCCATATTTTAGCTATTTCTGGATTTATTGGATATTTTTAGAGGTTTTCATAGAAGAACATCATAGTTTTTTTTTCAATTACTGTCTCTTAGGGTAAGAATATATCATATATATTTAATCCTTGCACTTCTGCAGGCACACTAAGAGGTAACAAATCACAATTGTTAGGAACAACAAGAATATTTAATTTCAATAGTCAGAATTCTATATAAATAATTAAGAAAATATATGACTATAAATTTTATTCAGAAATTTTAGTCTTTTAACCTTGTTACTGCAGTTAACATTACGTAAAGAAATGTGGTGAATTAGCAAAGAAGTAGCAAACATGATATCTATAATTTGTTTGTTGTTTTAGCTGGTGTTCTTTAGAGACAGAGAACCAATAAGATGGATTTACTGAGATTTAAAAATAGTAAGGGCAGGAAAAACCACACCCAAGAAGCTGAGTAATTACTCAGTTCTTGAGACTAGGTGTCTCAACAATAAGCATATTCCCAGAATCTTTCTCACAGGCTGGGGATGAGAAGGGAGGACCTCAGTCACACTATCCACTAGGTTTCCTGTGGTAGTTTAAATAAGAATGGCCTCATAGGCTCATATATTTTAGTATATATTGTTGTCAGGGAGCAGTGCGATTTGCAAATTGTTTGAAGTATTAGGAAGTGTGACTTTGTTGAAGGAAGCATAGCCTACACCTAGCAGTTCAGATTCTCCTCATTCTCCTCCTCCCACTTTGCCTGTGGATCAGGATATAGAACTGTGAGATACCTCTTTACCACCATGTCTGCATTCCTGCCTGCCTGCCTCCATGTTCCCTGCCATAATGATAATGAACTAACATCACCTCTGAAATCATAAGCAAGTCCCAATAAAATTCTTTATTTTATGAGAGGTGCTGTGCTCATATCACTGTGTCTCTTCACAGTGATAGAACAGACACCTTGCAAGACCCAATCTGGAAAGTTCCTAGACAGCTGTTGGTCCCTCTGTATTCCAGGGTCAAAGCTTGAAAACCCTGGTTTTGTTATCAGTGAATGAATCAGCAGTGGTAGTAACAGGGAAAACCAGTTAGATGGAAAGAGGACAAATGACATTATAGACTTCCTTCTGAAATACCCATTCTATTTGGATTGCTACCTGCAGGTGCCACCCACAGTCTATGTGGGCCTTTCCACATCAGTTAAGGCAAGCTGGACAATTCTTCAGGGAAGGTTCTCCATGGAGGTGATTCTAAATACGGTATGTAATATTAAAGCCAACATATAGAATCTGACATATAGAATAATACAGACAGAATCTGACTTTCAATACATCACATTGTTTGTAAGTAAATATATTCATTTGCTTAACAACCATATATATATAACTTTATAGAATTCAAAACCTAGAAGCTGATAATACAAAGATAGATGGCAATGTACTGTGGAATAATCCTTCTGTATGCTGTGTCATTACGATTGGTTTAATAAACAAGGTGATTGGCTTACAGGATAAAGTCAAACTGAGAATGATGGGATGAGGAAAGGATGGGGTCAAATTGATGCCACCCAGCTGCCTAGGAAGCAGAACATGTAGAAAATGAGGTGACAAGCCATGAGCCATATGATAGAACTTAAATAAGAAATATGGGTTAATTTAAATATAAGAGCTAGTTAGTAACAAGCCTGAGCTATTGGTCAAACATCTTTAATTTGTATTAAGTCTCTGAGTCAGTTATTTGGGAAATGGCTGCCACTTATTTGGGAGCAGGCTCTTGGTACAGGAAAACTCCACCTAAGCAATGTGCTATGTAGTTAAACTTATTTAACTTATTATGTGCTGCAACATGAGTTCTAATAGGTCTTAACAATAAAAGGTCAGAGTCAGATATAGGGGAAAATCATGAGAGATCAGAGAGACTAAGGAGCAAGCCCTAGACACACACCACCTCGCAAAATTCCCAGCCAAAGAAAGACTGAGTTCCTGCTTCCTCCCATCTTATCACTTCCCCTCTCCACTCAGGCATATCACTTCCTGTCTGTCTGTACAGACCTCCAGACCTCTATGGCTATCTAGTGGCTAGCCCTACCCTCTAATCTTCCCAAATGTTTGTGTCTGGTATTCTCTACAGACATACAATGAAATGGTCCTTTTGTAGTCCCAGTCTAACTAAAACTTAAAGCTAGCTTTGGAGTTGGAATGTGGCTCTCTAATTACAAACATACTTGTTAAAGTAAAATCCAAAGTCTGTGTCTCATGTCAGAAGAGTCACCTGATATGGGAAAAAGGAAAAACAAAATTAAAGGACTATTTTATTGCCACTAATCCTTTGGTTCTGTTTTAAGTTTTTGAAGCTTTTTTTTTCTTCTTTTGAGACGGGGTTTCACTGTAGTTTTAGAGCCTGTCCTGGTTACTAGCTCCTGTAGACCAGGCTGGCCTCGAACTGAAGCTTTTCTTTAACCTCTTTGAGATCTGCTGCACATGACATTTAAAATGTTTAAGTTTCTGCAGTGGACGAGGAGCACACCTAACAGCAGCCTCTGAATTCTACAAAGGGATAATGGGGCTCCAAAATGACGACTCCACCAGGACTATGATAACACCACTAAGCTAAAATAAACTCCACCTGAAGATAGCCTTTGGACTACAAACCGCTCAGAACAATTTTGAGGTAGCTAGCTCAGATGATCCAGTCTTGCAGACTACTTTAGCCAGGATATATGACAATTTCTGCACTTTCCCATTACGCAGAGACTGGACAAAAAATGATACAGCTACCTCTCCTAGGACTTGAAAATTAATCCAGTTCTTTTCAGAATTCCCTAATGGTGCTGTAGCCCCCAGACAGCGGGAGGTAAATTTAAGAATATGATGCCCACATTCCCAAGAAGTAGGGTGACATGTCTATCTAAAATATATTCAGAGACCTACAGAATATGGCAGTTAAGATATTTTAATAACACAGGCTATTTTTTTATGACTATGGGACATGTCTACTCCTGGCAGCATCAATCTACTTCAGAGAAGAGGATGGACAGCAAAGAAACTCCACATAGGGTTGGCTTTCTTGTGGCAGAGGTTAGCCACTGGGCAAAAAGTCCTCTTACCTTGACTGCCGACAGTATGCTGTCCAAACTGGACAAACAGGATACAAAAGAAAGGACTGTTGAATTTTGTCAAGACAAGGCAAAGAAAAGCCTTTCAGAACATTCTGTTTCACAGAAAAGTCTGTCAGATAGGCTAAAGGCCTATAGGCTAAAGATAAACGACCCAACATTGCAGAAAAAACTTGCGTGACTGTCCAGTCTGCTGACTGTTTTTGTCATTTCTCACATTTTTTGCAAATAGTTTGCTTGTACTTTATGCTTACTTAGGTAATATTATTTCCTTCTCTGGTCTCTGATAGAGTTGAAGATTTTATAGTTATAGTTTTCCTTGTTACTACAGTCAGAAAAGAAATTCACTAAAGAAATGCAAAGCATATAAGGTTCAGAGACATGAAAAGATAGTTTTGCTAGTGCAAGTAAGTTAGAATAGAAAGTGAATTAGGTACAGTTTTTGCACTTAACAACATAGGATAGGTATGGAGTACTTTTTCTAAATTTGTCAATTTTTAATGGACTAGGCAGCATTGATATGTTTCTTACTTCATACGAAAAAGTAAAAGAAAAAATATTTCATGCTCTTCAAACAATACTACTATATTTTTTAAAAGTCCCCTGATTATGCAATCACTGCATTTTTCTATATCATCAGAAGTCCATACATAATATTTTCAATTAGCTTCTGTGAGAGTTAACAGTTCTTTCCTCACTTAATCACAAGATTTCCAGTTTTAGTTAAATATATTTTGCACACTTAGATGTTTACTGAGACTGAAAAAAATGGAATTTCAATTTATTAAAAAATTGATAGTATAGTATTATTTAAGAATTTTATTTTGTTTATGTATGTGTGTATAGATGTTTGTACATTGTGCTACACATGTATGAATATCAAAGCCATATAACAACCTTTGGTGTTGTTCCTGAGCCATCAATCTTTGTTTCGGGAGGTATGATCTCTTTATTGGCTTGGAGCTTATCATTTAGGCTAGGTTTACTGGCCAGACCTAGGGATCCAATGTCTTTAGCTTCACAATGCTGGAACTACAATCATGTGGCATCACCTCTGTCTTTTATACTGGATTCTGGAATTGAAAATAAGATCTTCATGTCTACAAGGGAAGTACTTTATTAACTGGCTCATTACTCCAGGACAAATAGGATTGTTTTCATTACATATAATATACATTTAATATAAATACTATACATGGAAGATGAATGTTTCAAATTACTCTAATATTTGCCTATTAAGTAAAAAAAAGGATATTTTTCCATAAGAAAAATTATAAATTGCCATCCTTGATATTACTTTGGTGGATAAAGGTCAATAGTATCACTGTGAGTTTTGTTATTATTTCAAACATTTGAAAATTAAGTAGTATTTGACTGTAATGGTACATAGGATTTGATAAACAAACTGAACCAGTAATGTTGTAATTGGACACTCATCAATATCTAGTTATTTTCGTGTATGTAATACACAGAATGAATACAATGAACTTAAAATGTTCTCAAGGTATAATCTTTATAAATACTAGGAGTCTTTTATGCTGGTTCTCTGAGTCGTAGCTACAAGTTATGTTTCCATTTTATTTTCCCCTATGGTTAATCACCTTTTAAACACAGTTTAATTTATCTTAAGCCACATGCTGGCACCATGGGAAGCTTGCACAGAAAGTTAAACAGAAACTGAGCAAATTAAAGTAGTATTCGGCATACTACTCCACACTTTCATATCTCAGAAATGCTCCCGCTCATATTCAGCTGACAGAGGGAGAAATGAGGTCTGAGAAGGGTGACTTGCCAGGCTTTATTAAGCTGAAGTATGCGGGGCACATCACTACTGTTCAGATACTCACGTTTCCTTAGCCCACTCCATTGGCATGATTCCATTTTTATGTCCTAAACACTATAGACTGAATGAATGCATGACTGCCGTATCAGGCAGCCTGCACAAAATACTTGACTTCAGCAAATCTTTGACAAGCACCATTCATTAATCTTTGTTTCATAATTCTCACCAGTATGCACACCCTGCCTTTCTCTCCCTATCTACAAGTAAATTGGTTTTTAAGAAAATGAAGAGGTCAGCAGAAGATGTTGGAACATACATTTTTCTGTAGAAACCAATCAGTAGACCTGGGTAACAATGTCAATGGTTAAATTTGGTAGAATTTGTCCATATTTCAACTGAATCATCAATTTATATTAGCAGTAATCTTGTTTGGATACCCATGGGGCAATAAAAGCAAACTAACTTACAAAGATTATAGACAATTTTCACCCTATAGACTTTTAAAGTCTTAAAATTTAGTTAAATGAAATATTAATTGTAACAGTGGTGGAATACTATAATCCATTGGTTTTTTTGTTCAAAACTAATATTAGAGTTCTTTTTTTTATTGAATCAGTTCATTTAGTAACTTGAACAAAACCACAAATTGAAATAAAATTTGAAGATTTTTAAAATCACATGATTCGAAACCACATACATACATTCTTGCATGTATAACTTCCGATGAAATAAATTTCGCTGTTGTCATCTTTGAAGTGAATAAACACCTAAGCTTTAAGGGATCTGGCTTGGAATTTAAGAGGAATTTTAAATAGTATTTAAGCTAGAAGGATAAAAAAATGGAATTCCAGAACTGACAAGGCTGTGTATACTGATGACACAAGAGACAACATGAAAAGTACAAAGGTCCTGTACCTTGGATTAGAGAAGTGCTTATGGAAAAATGACCCCGGAGTTCTGCATTTTCAAAGCTGTTTGTTCATGACCATTGCCCTTAAATTCTACAGTGGCTGTCTGTGGAATTTTTCCCTTTACCTTATAAGTTACCTTATGGTAACTTATGGTTACCGTATGTGTGTATTTTCCCTGTGTTCATGCATGTGCATCCCTTGCATACCTGGATCACTCAGAGGTCAGAAGAGGCCACCAGATCGCCTGAAAGTAGAGTTATGGATATTGTGAACAATGTGTATGCTGGGAACTGATTCCAGGTTCTCAGCAAGAGCAACAAGTCTTCCTAATCACTGAACCTTCTCTCCAGCCTTTTGACTTCCTTTCTGAAGATTAGTGTTTGAATATTTTTATATGCATGTTGGCTAGTCTTCTGTGAACTTGACACATGCTAGAGTAATCTGAAACAAGGAAACATCAATTGAAAAAATGCTTCCAAAAGATTCATCTGTAAGGCATTTTTGAAATTATTGATTGACAGGGGAGAGCACAGCCCATTGTGGATGCTGGCATTCCTGGGCTGGTGGTCCTAGATCCTCTAACGCTGAGAAGCAGCATCCCTCCAAGGCCTCTCTGTCAGTTCCTGCCTCCATGTTCCTTTCCTGTTTGAGTTCCTGTCCTGACTTCCTTCATTGATGTACTATGTACTACAATGGAGAAGTGTAAGCCTCATAAGTCCTTTTCTCCCCAATTTGTTTTTTTGTTTTGTTTTGTTTTTTTGGTCATGGTGTTTTGTTACAGCAATAGAAACCCTAACTAAGACAATACATGTAGCACAATTAATAAAACCCCAGAGACAGAAATTAGGATTCAACCTGAAGGTCAGAAAAGCAAAACAGCCTTCCAGGAATCTCAGAATGAAACCGTTCCTGAGAGCTGTCTCTTCCCCTCTTATATTCTTCTCAAGGGCTGGGCTTAAAGACATACAACACTATCACCTGGTTACTATGGCAAACTCACATGGCGACTGGGACTAAAGGTGTGCAACCACTGCCTGGTCTGTAAACCTGAATAGAGGTGTGGTTTTTACTCTCTGAACTTCAGGCAAGCTTTACTTATTAAAATACAAATGAACTCTCACTACAAATAAGTTTTTAGATTATATTTTCGTCATTTCCGCTCCTTCCAAATTTTCCTATATATGTCCACTTCCTGTTTCAAATTCACAGCTTCTTTTTCTTTATTGATGCATGTTTGTGTGTGCATGCATGTGTGTGTGCTTCTGTGGCTATCGGCATTCCTTAGATGCCTCTTGTTCATCATCTAGGTTTGAGGTCTCCTGAAGTTTCCTCTTTCCACTCTAGCATGTCTATTGGTATTGTCCCTGTAAACTGTATCACCCAGGCCCAGGTAACACAGCTACAACACACTCGTTCACCTAAGACTCAGGGACCTTTGAAATAGTAGATAGGAATATGATAAGAGCCAAGCCAGTTTGCTGTGAGATTTTTGTCTCCTAGCAATCTCAGAAGCTGCACTCATAATGTCTCAATATCATGAACATGTTTTCTTCTCTCTCCTCTTTTTATGAACTTAAAGTTCTAACGCATTCTTAATTTCTCTTTCTTTAACTGAAATTTTTACCTGAAAACCTAAGAAATTAGTTTTTATTTTCCAATAGAATATATTTCTGCATTCACAACACTGATTGAAATTTCTTAGTCTTTTTAGCATAAAAATTATTTTTTTTCCTCTGAGATTTTCCTTGCAATGCAGATCCTCCATTTTCTTTAAATTGATTTTTATTGAGCTCTACATTTTTCTCTGCTCCCCTCCCTGCCTCTCCCCTGCCCCATTCATCCCCCCCCCAAGGTCCCCATGCTCCCAATTTACTCAGGAGATCTTGTCATTTTCTACTTCCCATGTAGATTAGACCTATGTAAGTCTCTCATAGTGTCCTCATTGTTGTCTAAGTTCTCTGGGATTGTGGTTTGTAGGCTGGTATAATCATTTTTTAACATTGTATTGAGTTTTAAATTTCAATTTTTATTTCTGAGAAACAAGTTTTCCATCTACCTTACTTATTTTAAAGGTTTTTTTCCTAAAGAATTACTTGTCTATCGCCAACCTATTTTGTTTTAGCAATCTGCCATTGTTGGCTTTTAGTAACATTACTAAATTACTTTATTTCTTTGTCTTTCTCAGAATCAGTTGTGCTCCTTGATTTTATACTGTGACAACTATCATCAATTCTGAAGGGTTTTGCTATCGCATTTATATTTGACCTTTTTTCTAATTTCTTCTTTCTTTTCTGTGTATTCTTTCTAAATAAATGAAGATTCAGACTCTTGAATCAATCTTCTATTCCTCAGCAATTTTTATGTGTAAAATTACCTGTTTATAGACATTTCTTACAATTTACTGATGGTATTCACAATATTTTTCTTTGAGCTGCACATTTGATCTATGTAATGTCCACTACAGCCACTCTATTCTAATTATAAAAGACTTTTCTGATATGATTTTCTAGGTCACTGTGATATTTTTATCATTGTTTCCTCTTGTGGATATTCATACATATTAAAATAAATATTAGACAGGAAGGATAGCTCAGCCAGTTAAAGCACTTACCTCACAGGCCTAACCATATGAGTCTGATCTCAGAGCCCATCTATGTATTGAAGGAGAAAATTAACCCCACAAAACTGTATTGCATACCATGACATGTCTGTTTCCACCGCACACATATCAAACACACAAGTAACATACACATACAATTCAATAATAACAATGAATACATTTTAAAATAATTTTCTATATGTGACATTTATGAATTTATGTCTTCTATTAATTGGGCTTTTTCTCAAGACATGAGTCTATACATGTGCAGATACAAGTACAGAAAAAAATAGATGCAGAGAGTAAGAGATCTCAGGAAAAAGAGAGTAAGAGAATGATGGGGGGAGAATAGAAGGGGAGAGAGGGAGGCACAGAGAAACAGAGAGTGAGAAATATTTACTATGACTGAGTAACCCAAGACATAAGCTGGAGATCCAGGAAGGACAGTGCTATAGTCCCACTCAAATTCGAAGATGAAATCTGAAATTTTCTGGGAAGTGCCAAGTCCAGGTTGAAGGTCAGAGATGATGACATACCACATCCCAGCTGAAGGGGGCCAGCAGGGAACAAAATTTAAGGTCATTTGTCTACATTGTCCTCTCATTCCCCATTCCTGTGCTGACAGCCGCATTGGCAGAGAAGCCTTTCTCTCTCCTTGGTATCGAAAGAAACATATTTTCATTGTCATTCTGGGCCTTATTTGGTGCTTTCAAAACAATTTTCTTTTACACTTTAGCACATTTTTTGAAACAAAAATCACATAAATTTGTATTTAATAATAATAATAGTAATAATGGATTCCACATACAGATTTTTATCATAGAGAGGGAAATAAATCTATCCGATTCATCAGAAGAGAACATTTGATTCAAAAGAAAGGCAATACAAACACAGAGACTGTGTGATGAATTTGCAGTATCACTTGTGGGTCTGTTGTTACAGAGAAACAACAGACAAGGATTACTCAAGTTATTCTATTGTGTCTGGATTTCCCAGGGTGTAATGCTATCTCTTCCATTTTGTCTTTGTACTCCAGTGTATCTTTTATGTTAATTTATCATGTTTAATAGGTGAGAGGTGTGTGTTTTGCCAAAGAAAAGAAATGATAAAATTTGCATTGTACAATACCCATGAGGTGATGATGGGATTTCCTTTGTTCATTTTCTACTGCAGAATTCTGGAATGCCTTGTCAATGGCCCTCTACACAGAAATCCTGCCTAAGTTTTCACTTCCTTTTACGTTGCGTAGGAATCTGAGAACCTATTATTGCTGAGTGTCTTTAATTAGCAGGATGATACCAGTGTAAAATGAACCCAGCAAAGTGGTGTGACACTCACTGTAAAACATAGAGGAAAATGCAAATAAATTTTAGAGCCTTAACAATCTCTCAAACGACTCCACTTTCAATGTTCTGATATTTTCATAGAAATATTTGTAAAAATATGTGCCACCTCTTATTTTCCTGATGCTTATAATGATTTTTACAACGTCTATTTTGCTTATACTTGTGTGGTGCATTAGTTATTAGAGGTTTAAACTTTTATTTTTCACAAGTTTATAATTCATAGTTTAAGTATTTAGAGATTTTTCACATAAATTTCTATTTTCTGAATAAAAGTCTAAAACAATCCATGCCAGATGATGATGTCAGGTTTCTAAAAGCTTACATTGGCAGATACATATAATTGGTATTCATTTTATACATCTCAATTAATATAGTAATATTAAAAATGACTACTGAGGTATAATGTTCTAAAGTAAGACTTTCAGACATCTGGCAAGCTGGTATCATTTGTGGATATCTATATCCATCTATGTATGTGTGCGTGTGTGTATGTACGTATGGGTGTGTATATATGTGTGCACATGATGAGTGTATGTGCAATGTGTGTGGTATATATTTGTGTTGTGTGTATGTGTGTGATATGTGTGTGGTGTGTACATGTATGTCTGTGTGGTTTGTGTGTATATGTTTGTGTGTGTCTGTGAATTTAAATATCAGAACACAGACAACTATGAGTACCAGCTTCTTCCTCTACTTGTAAAGGATGGGATTTGGCATGTAGATGTTTTATATGGCACAGAGTTCACACCTTAAAAGAATGCCCTTAATAAAAATATACTCATTACACAAACAAGTACCTCAAAAAATACTTTATCCATTTCATCTGGAAATTATGTAAAATTTCTGAAGAGGATGTAAATTAATGTTTATTATATATGCATATTCAAAACTTTTAAAATGCAATGACATCCATATTTAAAATCTTGTGATCCCAATTTTAACATTTTTTATTTTTATTGCTTTACCATTCTGTTTAATAATAAAGTATAGTTATGCAGCATGTAAAAACTAAGAATACAAATGTACCATACTTGCAGATATTGCAAGTTGGGTCTCAGATATGTGATTAAATGTATTATGAGAAAAGATTTTAGTAACTAACTGATAAGAAATGTCAATTCTAAGTATTGATGTAATATTAAACTACTGAGTCTGTGCAGTGTCACTTTCATATTTTGAAATTATCTAAATTAAGTTTGTGTCCCATAGAAAGTTAATTAAATTAAAGAAGATACTTTTCCAGACTGTTCTCAAGTGAGTAAAAAGATAAATAATACAATGTTATTAAAGTAGAAAAGAAGTGTAATGCAGTAATTGCACATGATTTGAATGTGAACAATCCATTAATTTCCCCCAATCTATAACTAGAAACATATTCATTGTACTGGACTGGTGAAATTTCTCAGCGGGTGAGTGTGCCTGACCCTAAGCCTGAGGACATGAGTTTGAGCCCTGATCCCACATCATGGAAGACAAAAATAAACCCTGAAACTACCCTTCTGACCTCTATACATGGTCATGGCCAATATGTACCATATTCACACCCATAATCACCCATGCACAAATAAACAAATGCAATCTAAAAAGTAATCCATTGGGTTGATACTTTATTGATAGATCAATTATCAAGATACTTTGTACTCAAATTAAGAAAAAGAGTGAATCAATCAATTCAATAGAAAATTATATAACCATTATGACAGTTAGTGAAACCTTATATATTAAAATTGTGAACATTTTCTGAGTAAATACTGTCACTTTTTTGTTTGCTTGTTTGTTTTGTTTTGGAGACAGGGTTTCTCTGTAGCTTTGTAGCCCGTCCTGGAACTAGCACTTGTAGACCAGATTGGCCTCGAACTCACAGAAATCTGCCTGCCTCTGCCTCCCGAGTGCTGGGATTAAAGGAATGCACCACGACTGTCTGGCATACAGTTACTTTTTAAAACTATTGCATGTAACAGATTAAAAGAGTTTATCTTTACGTATATATAAAGTTTATTCTATTAGTCTGGGAAGACAGTTCTGACAGCCCTTGCGGATGACCTGGGTTCTGGTCCCAGCAGCAACCTGGTGGCTTAAGAGCACCTGTAATTCTAGTTCCAGGGGATCAGATGCCCAAAAAATAAAATAAATCAATAATAAATAATTTTTAGAAATGAAGCTTGTCTTCACAGATGGCTTTGGTGAAAAAGGAGTACAGAACCATGAATGCACTGACAAGGGAATTCTCTCTCTCCTTCAAATGTTAGCATCACATCAACATGGGTCCTAGAATTATCTCCTATAGGAAGAAGCCCAAGGTCCCTAGACAAGGGCAACAGTAAAGAGGTTTGAGGAGAGGGCTTCTTTTATTCTTTGGGAGTATTTTGGATGCACCTGAACTTGACAGACCATAAAATTTTATAGAACCTTTTGCCTTGCAAACTATTAAGTGGTTGATAAAAGGTAAAGGTTAATGCACTCCCCTTGCTCATTATATGCTACTGAAAGTTATTTTCTTCTCACTTGTGACCCCGCTAATGTTTTATCTTAAACATACTTCTTAAATCTGTCTTATTGTCTGTATTACCACCACCCTAATGCAGACTATTAGCACTTTTTAAAAATTGATTATTAATGGCCCCAATGCCAGCAGAGTCATTATTTTCTACATAAAAATACAAAGAATTGTATATCTTAAAACGAAAATGTAAATGAAATCAATGTTCCCATAGTCAGTGCAGACTCCAAGTTCTCCACTCTGAAGCTCGTTGTGTAGTTTACATGAACAATTTAAATGTTTTCTGAGGGAATAATAGATGACGCCTGAACAAAGAAAATAAGATATGAAAAGAAGAAGCTCATGTACCCCGGTTTCTGCTTGCCTTTCCAGTTCATGGCTACTCCCCTACCCCAAGAGAATAAGAGCTATTTTGGAGAGATATTTGAATGACTGCAGCCCAGGAGCATGAATTCAGATCACCCCAAAACCATGCTGCAATGTGGTAACAATTTCATGAAGCATTTTATAAAAACAGAACAAAAATCACCAATAAATACACTTTTGAAAAACACTGGGAGAAACTGCAGGTTAAAGCAAAGTAGGGGCATCTCTACTATAAGCCTTGGAACTACTCTTAGCCTTGGTGTTACTGAGGAAACTGGATTCTATTACATTTGTTGTGTAGCTTAGAGTTTAGAGTGCTGACCTAGCTTACTGAAGGACCTGCTTGGATTCTGTAGCACTGTGGATCATGGCAGCATTCAGGACTGTCTTTCCATCAAGACATCCCATAATCCCAGTCTTATCTTCTCTTTCTTACTCTTGCCAAATACATGAACCTCCACCTGACAGATAGAAACACTCAGTTTTTGGCCTTGTTAGTCAATATTTAGGATTCAACATTTAGAATCCAGTCTCCAGTGAAGATTCCACGACCTCTTATATTTGTTCACAGCTTTGCAAACATTGAGAGCATCTTCCCATTTTGTTTGTTAAGTGCTAAGTTTCTTCATATCTGTCTTTGAAAACAATTCTCTTGTATTCTACTTATTCTATCTTCTTGTATTCTATTATTTCCCTACTTGTATTAAACATAGACTAACTATCTTGAGGATTAAGAGTATTTTATATGTAATTCCATTTTTTCCAGTTGTAAAAAAAATACCTATTCTCTTCTACTTGTAGCATATATGTAATACCTTTATTTATCTTTTTTAAATAATATATTGAGTGAACTGCCATGTGGGTGCTGGATATTGAACTTAGGTCCTCTGGAAGAGAACCCAGTGCAGTTAAAAACTGTGTCATTGTGAGAGAGTCCAAATTAGAGATCTTCCTCTGGTCCTTCACTTGGCAGCTTGCGAAACCCCTCAGAAGTGGAGGACAAAGAATTGTAGGAGCCAGAGGATCAATGACAGGACAGGAATAAAGCACAGGACTCATTGAGGGCTCACAGAGACTGAGTGGACAGTCATGGAGCCGGCATGGGTCTGTGCTGGATCATCTGCATATATGCTACAGTTCTCAGCTTGGTGTTCTTGTGGGACTCCTAACAGTGGTAACTGGGAAGCCTGAGTCTTTCACCTGCTCTTGGGTCTCTTCTTTTCCTACTGTGCTTCCTTACCCAGCCTTGATATGAGGGTTTATGACTAGTCTCACTGTAACTTGTTATGTCTTGTTCTTGATGTCCTTTGGAGGCCTGCTTTTTTCTAAAGAAAAGGAAGGCACAGAGCATCTGGAGAAAGAAAGAAGATGGGGGTGTGTGCTGTGTGCTGGAGGGAGTGAAAGGAGGATAAACAGCAGTTGGAATGTATTATATGAGTGAAGAATAAACAAAACACAAAACAGAAAAAGTATAGGTGGGTATGCAACTAGTATTTTAAAAACTATATTTCACTTAATTTATATAAAGAAATAGAGGATGATTTAAAGGGATATGTTTGTCTTTTAACATTCTTCAGAGTTACATTTATAAACATAGTTTATTAAAAATTTAAACATATCAGCTGAAATTTCTCACGTGGGTTTTATTTATAATATTTCCTTGTTTCTATTCAAAATTCCAAGGATTTTCTACAATTTAAAAATCCAATTTAAGAAAAAAATTCTGTCAATGTAGAGTTATGTTTTGTTAATATGCTAAGTTGCTCATGTTTCTACACTGGAATTCAGTTTTCGAATTGAGTTTTATGCATATTTTGTTACAAACGTTTACATAGGTTTTGTGATAGTTTTAGACGTAGTAATGTTTCTGAATATGGTTCCTTTAGCAACTTATAGGGTCAAATTTCACATACGCAGATTGGAATGAAGCCTGGGATAAAGATAAACAAAATTGATGCTCTATTGCATATATCTTATAGAAGGAATAAGACATAATATGTACAAACAAGTAAAATATGCAAATGATCATCAGGGGAAGCTTGGAAAGGCTGCCTGTCTGGCAGGAGAGCAGGGGCTGAAGCTCTTCTTGGAAATGAAGACTGTGAGGCAGAGAAACAAAGGTCAGTGTGATGCAAATATGAGAAACAAGAAAGGAATGGAAGTGATGATTCAGAGAAGGAAAAAGAAGTGGAGGGAAAAGTTAAGATTGTATTACTGAATATATGCCACTGGGAGGTTTTCATCAGGAGAGTAATTTACAAAAACAAATAACAATCCAGGTGAGTCACTATTGGCTTGAATGTACAATTCAAGAAATGATCAGAATGAAAGGACAACCCTGTTTATTTCCCTGGAAAATTACATGTTTTAACATCAGTTGCAAATATTAGAAACATTTAAAAAAACTTATGCAGAGAAGAGATCAACAGTTGAGCAGAATAGTCTTGAGTTTGGAAAGTCTATTATTAAAAATTCAAGCGAATATATCTTCAAAGAGCTATGTCAACAGATCAATTATGAGAACCTTAGGATAGTATAATACATGTTAAATTATTGATATGTACTGTGACTTAACGCATTACCTTTCTCAAGTAATATATTTGCATTTTAATAAGTTTTTACTAAGCATTTTGACCCAAATAAATTTCTACAGGATTCACCACACCAGACATATGATAAATTATGAGGTTTAAATGCTGTGTTAGGTAATCTTAAACAGAAATATACAGACCATGCACCAGCATAGTAAAGCACAGGCCTCACTGCTATCCATAGCTATCAGCCCCTCATAGCCTTCGTCCAGCTTATTGCTTCAATGCTCATATTTCCAGGAGATAAATTCGCAAAAGAGGAAGTCATCATTCGTTCAGAGATTTTCTAATTGATTTTTTTTAAATTCAAGACCAATTTTATAATAAACTTAAGGCCACTTGTTTTCACTCAATATAATCAATAGACTTCATATTAAGATATTAAAAAACTTTATAGTCATGTAATTAGGCTATTACCAAACTCTTAAAGGATGTTTTAAAGTATCAAAAGATGAAATTTTATAGATATAACTATACATAATATATAATACATAATAAAAATATGTATATTAATTAATACCAAATTATTAGTCTCCAAATAGTTTCATTGTTTAACTATCAATCTATGTTTCTATTGTCAAAATAATGCCATTATCCAAAGACATATTCAAGGTCAGGGAACATTTGGAAGATGTTGGATGTAGGATGCCTACAAAGGCATGTCCTAAGAGAGGACACATGAGAGCAATTAACAAGGCAGGGAGGGAAGGAGCTGAAGGAAAGAGGCTTTCATTCTTTATCCCTCATATTAACTCCTACCTCACACCATTTGGAAGATGCTACGGTCAGAGGCTCATTCTGTGCTTTGATTTTCTTTGATTTATGTGTTAGTATGGAAGAATTGCCTATATATTATTGTAGTCCTCATAATGCAAATACTTTTCCTTTTCCTGTGCTTATAAGTCATCAAATGCTGTACAATGGCTATATTATTACATCTGAGATGGTTTTTCATACTATTCTTGCATTAAGATACTGAAAATAATTTATTTAAGGAAAACTCTAAAAACTGTCTAAAAGTTATACAATATATTTTAGTATATTAAATTAAAACTGAGAAGAAACATCATTTAAATTTTAGAAGAATAAGCTTTATGAATGGCAGCTGCATCAGTTGGACAGTTTGAAGCAACAATCTACTCATAAGTGGCTAAAAGCAAAACAAAGAAAAATGATTTTCCCTGTCTCTTAAGTCTGTAGAACATCTGGGCAATTTTATAATTTTATAATTTTGGAAAAAAATCTTTATTTCAGTTGAGCTTCCTCCAACATGTTGATCTGCTGGCTGGCATTATGGATGGGGACTTGTCTTCAGTGATTTACTCATAGTTGACTGTGTATGAATCTGAAATAAATTTCCCCAAAGATCCAAGATGCAACTTAATAGAATTATTATATAGGGCTTATCTTAAATTCAAGAGAGCAAAGAATAAGATTTATTCATGTATTTGAAATATGATGATTTGTTTAAGAAAGCAAATAATAAGTCATTATTTTTGTTTTGTATGCACATGCATAAAAATTATGTGATGGAATTGTTTGATGACTTCATCGTTTGCCTCAAGAAATGAATTGCTATAAAATTTTATTTAATTTTATTTAAATGAACAAATATGCAGATCATCCCTGAACTATGTGGTAGAGTATACAAAACTTTTTAATTATATTAAGTAAGTTAGCATCCAAAAATTTTAATTAGTCTCTATGCTTTGTAAGTTGGCCAATTGTATTATAAAGCTGATCTAATTTAGTTAATTTTCAATAAACTTTTTGAAAAATAAGTTACAAATTTACAAGGTTTGCCAACTTACATAATTGGTATAGTTGTCATGAGTTCACATTGGAAAATATCTTCCAGAACTAAAGACTTGATTTCTAAAGCAGTGTGAGCAAAGAAAGAACAGAGTCACATACATAGAGACCTAAACTTTAAGAATGCTATAGTACCACAGCCAAAAACCCTAAAACACCTTTCTTTTCAAATTAGGAAGATATACATAGCAATCGAGAATAGAAAATATAGAGAAGAAACATTAAAAGCATTCAACACATTATGATGTAGAAATTAACAAAATTAGCTATGGGATCAAAACATGAATACATCACTGAAAATAGCTTTTCACTATAATTAATATGTAATAGGTATAGCTTATATGTATAATTTTTAATATACTTTTAATTAAAAATGCTAGCATATGGTATATTTAGAATAATGTATTAAATTATCATTTCCTTAGATAAACTGAATACTGTCAATAATATTTTCTTAAGCTTTCAATCTGGAAATTTCAATTTAGAAATATTTTTTTGTTTGCCAGACTAAACTGTGACAAAGCCAAATATCAATGTATATAAGTGAATGATTTTCTCTTTGCTACTAACATATTTGGATAGCTATATAGACATAAATTACTGCCATTATCTTTTTTCTGGACCTCTCCTTGTTATCTCTGATTGTATCTTTGCATTTCTCATGTAGAGCTTGAACTACATCTGAATCTCTAATACTGTCAGAAGCACATACTGGTGTTGAATTATTTAAATTTTCTTCTATTGATTAATATAGGGCTGTTTTAAAAAAATCTTTTTATTGTTATTAAATTTTCCATACAATATTTTTCTCTTATTAGTGCCCCCCGCTGCTCCTAGATCCTCCCTACCTCCTCAACTTCATGTTCTTTCTTTTTTCTCCTCTCTCAAACAAAATAAAAAATCAAAACAGCCAAACAAATAGGCATATCAATAAACGACTTCTAACGATGTATATCTACACTTGTAGATTGATTCTTCGCTCAGCTGTTATCAAAGAAGCTTCTTTTTGCCTTAGGTGGTAGTGAAAACAAAGACCCAAAACTGGACAATGTGAGGTGAGTGAGAGACTCCATATCACTTGCCTTTAAATAAAGTTTCTTTTAAAACTAAAAGCTACCAATCCCTGTTCCCTCTCCCTCCCTTTCTTCAACTCCCCCCACCCTCCCCCACCCTATACCACCTAAGGATCAGGGACTAGTGTTGTTTGAGGTTTCCTGTCCCACCAGGTCCCACAGCCATTTATCCCCAAAGAAATTACACAGAGGTCTACATTAGTTATAAACTGGAATGGCCTAGTAGCTCAGACTTCTTATTAACTCTTAAAACTTATATTAGCCTGTTACTCTTGTCTATACTAGCCTCCTGGCTCAGTACCTTATTGGGCAAGGCAGTCACATCTTGCTTCTTCTGTGGCTGGGTAAGACTGCAGACTGGGACTTCCTTCTTCCCAGAATTCTCCTGTTCTCATTGACCCATCTCTACTTCCTGTATGGTTGTCCCACCTCTCCTTCCTGCCTGTCTACTGGCTAATCAGCATTTTATTAAAATACAATTCACAGGGCACAAACCATTGTCCCACACCAGACTAGCACTGTTTCTTAACTATGGGTAGATGCAAAGGGGAGCCATGATTGAAGTAATATCAGGTCAGAGATGGTGGGAGGTCAGAGGAGACACAGGGGCATGTATAGAGCAGGGGACCCCCTTAAAACATTTAATGAACATGGGCCTTGATACTAGATAAGAAAGTGGGAGTAGGGAGCCTGAAAGATGGCTATATGGGTAAAGGTACTTGCCACCAAACAGATGACCTGAGATTGAACACAGGGACCCACGGGGTAGGATTGGTATGTAAAATAAGAAAAGATGCTTTTTGTTTTTTGTTTTTTCATAAAAGTATGAAGTGCATTCCCTATGTTCAGCCTTCATACAGAGCGGTGATTGGGGGAGGACTTGGTCCTGACTTAAGTTGGTATGCCAGACCTTGTTGACTCCCCAAGGAAGGCCTTACCCCCTCTTAGGAGTGGATGGGGAATGGGAGACGGGGAAGATGGAGTGCGGGAAGGGTTAAGGGTAGGGATGGAGAACTGGGGTTGGTATGTAAAATGAAAAGTAATTTTTCTAATTAAAAAAGTGAGAAGAGTATAGGCTAAATGTATTTCTTTTGTGTAAAGCTCTATGTTTGAGTATTCTGCCAATTCTTATTTGATTTAAACTTTTGATTATAAGAGGTATTATATATAATAAATAAGGCAAATCTTGTCTAACTTATTTTTCTTTTTATATTTACACTTGAAATGCCTTACTTGTCCAGATTTCAGGAAAAGGATAAAAATTCCCAGTTGTTGTTGTGACAGAGATTGTTTTTAAAATGTGATGTTGCATAAATTTTTGCTAATATTTGTAATAAAAAAGGGCATGGTAGAAACTATGCAGTTGAAATATTAAATAAAAGATGGAATGATAATAAGAGAAGCTTCAAAATATAATGCTAGCAGGTCACTGCACATAGGAGCTGATCCTGATCGGAACTGTCTTTGCTGGCACCTTTGTTCTCAATGTTGATTAGCTGTCATATGTGGAAACTTGGTAGGACTCACATTATCATAAAACTTTGACAACAATACTCAAGGCTAAAGCCCATCATAGCTATTTCTTCTGCCAGATCATTTGAAAACAATATCTCCTGTTAAGCGCATCTTGTCAGCCTAAACACTGCATTTTGCAAAAATAGAGTACCTTAAATAGGAAAAGTGTACCATTTTATTCTCTACTTCCAAAGAGATAAACAGGCATAGAGTTCTTTATAAAGGCCTGTGTTTGAAAATCTTCTGCTAGTATTTAGAAGTAGGGAAGAAATATATTCAGGGTGTAACAGACTTATCAAGGTCAAATCCATTGATATTTATACAGCAGAGAATTCTTTCTTTTATAACCTTCTCTCAATTAGCCAGTCTTTAGTTTACATTTCAGTTGTTTGGTAAGAATTTTAAAAAAAAAGGGAAACTTTGTTTTTCTACTTTTTGTTTTACCTTTCCCCTTTTAAAAGATTTTATAAACCAATACTGTATTTATATAATTTGAATATTATTCCCCTTCCCCTTCTTCTCCTATGCCTTCCAGTTTCTCTCACATTCGTGTCATCTTTTTCTTTAATTATTATTGCTATACACACACATATATGTACACACACATATGTATACACACACACATTTCTCTCTGTTTATATACCCATTGGGGAGGGGGTAACTTAGAACACAGGTGTAGTGAATGGGCATTGCTAGCTAATAGACAGAAAGTCCTAAATGGAGTGTGGGCTGGGAGAGCAGGGTAATGGGGGAAGTATGGGGAGATAGACTAGTGAAGACTTTTGAAAAGCTCTAAAGAAACATACTACTATAGGTACTTCTGAAAATGCATAATAAGCATATGTAACAGGAGTTTAAATCAAGTTACTTTGCAAATGGGGTCAAGCAATGCCTGTCCCAGACTCCACAGACCAGCAAGTAAAGAGTTCAGTGCCAGGAATGCATTAAATATTTTAGAGTTGTTGGAGAGTGGGGTCCCATAGACCTATAAATATTACAGGGTATTATCATTCTTCTTGGTTTCCTTCCAAAATTTTATGATGTGTTCTTATTATTAAAGACATCACAGGTAGCACACAGTGTATAGAGAAATAAAGCTGGTACTGGCCAACCTTATAAACCTGTAAATTTCTGAGTTTCCTGAATCTTTTAAGCCTTGCTTCTCCCTCCAGAGGGAAATATCTCAGTTGTGAGAAGCTAACACACCACCTCACTTAAACCACTAGCTTATGTTAATAATCAGTAAATAAAACATCATCATGATATAGAATGCATAATTGGGGTATTGTGAAAAAAATAATAGACTTTCAATATAATGAAAAAAGTTTTTTAAAAAGATTTATTTATAATGTATACAGTATTCTGGCATATATGTCTACACACCAGAAGAGGACACCAGATCTCATTGTAGATGTTTGTGACCCACCATGTGGTTGCTGGGAATTGAACTCAGAGCAGTGAGTGCTCTAACCTCTGAGCCACCTCTCCAGGCCCCCTGAAAAGAGATTTTTAAAAAGAAATTTTCATGTATACACTTGTGGTATGTGACACTGTGATTACTAAATATATTTTTTATTGACATTCTAGTCAATAAAGACTGAATGCCAGGACAGGAGGGTGTTTTGCAGTGCTGAGCTTTCCAACGTAGTAGTTCCTAGTCTCTTGTGACTATTTTACTGAAATAAAAATCAACTTAAAAATAGCCATGCACAAATAACTATGGGCAACTAAGAAATGCTGAAGATATGAGAAATAGTCTTCTCCAGAAAGAGCACACTAGTTGGTTATCCAATATCGAATGGTCAGTTCTGAAAATATGCACATACAAAGGACATTCTACAGACCAGGCATATTGTATTTACAAATGTATGAGTATATACATAAGCATATATTCATGTAATAGAAAATAATGGAAAAAAGCTATGAATTTGAAAAAGAGCAAGGAGAGGTACTTGGGAGGGCTTGGGTGGAGGAGAGGGAAGGGAAAATGATGAATTATATTTTAATCTAAAAAAAAATACTGGGCGTGATGGCACACACCTTTAATCTCTGCACTCAGGTGGCAGAGGCAGGCGGGAGAACTATGTGAGTTCAAGGCCAGCCTGTTTTATAAAAACAAGTCTTAGGACAGCTAGGACTGTTATACAGAGAACACTGTCTTGAAAAACAAAAACGAGATCTCAAAATAAAATTGAAAAATGAAATGTAAAATTACTCTTTTAACCACATTGTGCATATGTACATTGTACAGTAATTACTCGTGACTACAATACTCAACTGTATACAGCATTCCATCACTGCAGGAGGTCCCAGAGTTCATTGAACATTCAGGAATAATATGATTGCATATTTATTAAAATTTCTCTATGTACAATATTTACCTGATAAGTAATACCTAAAATGTAATCAAGTTTGTGGTGCATTTGTCTTTTGCTACAATAAACTTTCAAGCAATACATTCAGCTAGTTCTAGTAGGCAATGCTGACCTCTTCAGCATTCTCCATTGCTTTATTTAAGTGTGACAAGACTCAGAGCTGAGAGGCAGCAGTGAGTAATGATTAATAGCAGGAACTCTGAGGCTCAGCTGCTCACATTCAAATCCATTTTTCTACCCATATGAACTTGGACAACTTACTTAACATTTATTCACCTCAATTTCCTTATCTGCAAAATGACTATGGTGTGAATTATATTATCACCTCTTCATACTGATATTTATAAAGTCACTTTTATCTTACCATATTTATGAAATACTAGCACAAGAAAATGTTAAATGGTAATATAATTTAAGTTCATTTTATTATAACAATTGTATATCTATATATATTAATAGATTTTTTTCAAACATTTTGTGAAAATGGGAAGAAAATATGATACACAGTTGTGATTGTTAAAATTATAATTTATTTTTTACATCTATGTTACAGGCAAAAATGTAACTGTGGCTCTGTCTGGACAGAATACATTCATTATGTAAAATATTTAGATTATAATTTTTAATTATTTTCTGCCTAAGAACAAAATATACATGATTATTTGATAATTAAAAACGTCTTCTTTATAAATTAAAGAATAGACAGGGTAGCTTTCCAATCTAAGCCTTGCTGTTTGTTTTATATACAATGACAACTTGTTCCTTTTTTTTTGTTTGTTTGTTTTTTGTTTAAAGGAAAGCATTTATTTGTGGTGGCTTACAGTTCAGAGGTTCAGTCCATTATCATTGCGGTGGGACATTTTTGGCGGTTTGTTCCTTTAACTTTTTAAGTCTATTTTTACCACCTAAAAATGGGTGTAAGAATATGCATGATTTGTAGAATTTTGGTAGAACATGGCATGATATTGTATGCAAATGATGTGGACAATAACATACAGTAGGTGACCAACAAATGCAGTTTGTATTATGTTAGTACAGTCAAAGTAACCACTCTCTCTGTGTAAAGCTTTGGCAGTATGGTTTCTCTTCCCACAACACAGTGGTAAGTGCGTCCTGGGCTCGGGTGTGTGCTACTGAAGAGATGATACAATGCCACTGCAGCTTGATTCCTACTGGAAAAAAAGAAGAATATAAGGCACTCATAATAGCAGATTGTTTTTAACCATTTATTTCCTCAAAGAAAATAAAAGTCTCAAAAACAAATGATAAATAATATGTAAACGTCATGGTAGAAAGTGGATATATTTGGGCACATTGGAAATTAGAATACCTGACAACAGAACCTACCTGCAAGTTTGGAGGAGCTCAGCAAACACTATGCAGGGTTTGTCCAAGCACTCTACATTGTAGCCTTTGCCAAAGTTTTCTTTATAAGTGGATTTATTAATTATTTTAAATTTTGCAACATGTATGAGCCTAATA